>VJMY01000770.1:0-32496 GCA_009869795.1 Neelides sp. FZ-2019
ATTTACAATATAGTACAAATATTTAAATTTCATAACTCCTATGATAATTACTACTAACCAATAATGTTAATGTATTTTATACGAATTAAATAGTTAATGGATTAAGGCCTGGAACATCTGGAATGAATAGC
The DNA here is from genome assembly GCA_009869795.1 of Neelides sp. FZ-2019. NCBI lineage: Eukaryota > Metazoa > Arthropoda > Collembola > Neelipleona > Neelidae > Neelides > Neelides sp. FZ-2019. The sequence continues at coordinate 132 of VJMY01000770.1, forward strand.
TTTCCAACTAATCTAAATTATTTCAAACACTTTGAAAGGTTGAAAGGATCTATATTTTCACTCAAATGACAATATCTTTAGTCGTCCATCTTTGTTAATGTTAACATTTTAAGTCAGAAGGTTCTGGAGATTGAATTAAATTCGAAACCATTATGAATATTTATACAACTTATACAACCTATAAATGCACAAGCGTAGAGCGTTAAGCTATGAATGAATAATGCGAGCATTATGCTCGCTTAAATTAAGATATTCACAAGTTAGTAATACATGCTTACTTAGCCTAATTAAATATTTAAATTGAATACTCAAACTCTCACCCGTGCAATAAAGCCATGTAACGAACGGCATAAAATATTGAGAAGCAATGAAAATTTTACTTGCTAAACTGTTAGATCTAAAATTTAATCTGAGTGAAACTGGCGAGTGAAATTGGCATATAAAATAAATGAGAGACACATAAGCGTGCTTTATATTATGAACAATAGAGCAATATTGAAATGAAATGGCACTTCACTCAATTTTGATGTTCACATATTATCGGTTCTGGAATATATTATGTAATAAATAGATTCTTCTGTTGAGGGAACAAGTTGCTACATCAAAAGGACCGAATGTCCCCATTGTCATTGTTTCAAACAAATCTGATGAGATTGACAATGACTCTGAATGTACAACGGCGGAGAAGGAGAAAGCTGAAGACATGGCCAGGCTCTGGAACAATGGATTCGTTGAATGTTCAGCCAAAAGTGGGGAGAATGTGACGAAAGTCTTCAAGGAGCTTTTAATCCAAGCAAAAGTTCAATATAGACTCAGTCCAGCTTTGAGAAAGAGAAGACAATCACTTCCTGGTAAGCAAAGAGCTTTACCACTTCCTTTAAGTTCCTTAAACAATTAAACCTTTAATTGAATCTCAATCTCATTACGATATACTAATAAATATTATAATTTTGGATTTCATTTATTATGCATATGCATAACGCTATATAGGTAGGAAAAATCTCATTATAATGATATTTAGTATGCCTATTGTAATAACGAATTTGTAAATATTTGCATGCTTTTATCTAACAGACTTTAATAGAAGGTAAATATCTACAAATGTAGAAATCCAATTAACTTGTCAAAAATTGAGTGTTTTTGCTCAGAAATTTGCATGCAGGTATGTAGCATGTTTCATTATCTTGATAAAGAGACAGTTGACATTTTGATATGGTGGGTTCACATGTGAGTCTCATCTTAAAATTATGTGCATAGTTAATTCGTTAATTGATTTGAGCTAAAACATTCCGTAGAATATTCCGTAAATTGTGACGTCATACTAGAGATCGAGTTATATAAAGTTCTGAGAACTAACCTTTAAGAATAAGAAACCCTCCGTGATAAATGAATAATTGAACAGGTGGAGTTTCGGTGCAACAAACTCACAATGACAGTGCAATTCCCACGGCATCCCAATTACTCTCTCTTAGGGGGAAGACAAAGAGAAATTCCTGCATCGTTTCCTGAGACAGGAAGTCAGGACGAAAGAAGAAATATATCAATAACTAAAAACATACATTCCAAATACTCATCACATTATTAATAATTAACAAAAGGTGAGTAAAAGAATAAATGTAAAATCTATACAAATCTTTATTATTGTTATTAAAATAAACTTTATAAGTAAAGGTAATTGAACTTTGTTAGTAATACGATTCGAAAAATTTCAAGTTATTTAAGGAATGGACATTGCGTGCTGTTCTATCATTATTAAGCTAAAAATATTTAAAGATAAAAATAATCAGATAATCACAATGTAAAAAGATATTCAATATTAAAGTGATGCAATTAGGTGAATAATCAATAAACAAACTTAAGATTACTACATAGGGACTTAATAACACAATAAATTATTTCTAAACTATATATTTATTGGAGATTCATATCTCCAATACACAAATTTTTAAAATTTTACCAAATTGTCATTATTTTCTCTTAAACTATTGTTAATTCTCTTTGCTTCTCATTTTGATTAAAAAATTTTCCTTTGAACTTTGTAGCATGATAATAGGTACATACATTATACTTTGTATATAAATAGTGAACTAATGTTGTGCATTAATAATTTAATAATAATACGTTAATTATGATATTCCTTATTATTTTTTAATGAATTAAACAAAATAAGCATTAAATTTCTTAAAAACACATAGTGTAAGCATATTATTCAATTATCCCATAAAATACATCTAAAATGGTTATATAATTACTAATTAGAATCAGGTTCTTTTAATATCCGCTAAGAGTTGAAATTCTATAATTATTTCTCAAGTATTAATAAATGTAAGTGCTTTATCAAGAAATTGAAGAGCCTTCAAACCAACGTACTCTAATAAAACCACGAAAATACTTAATTCTGGACCCAAATAAAACGTGCAATAATGTGAGAGCAGTTGATCATCTCATTTTTCCTTGGGTGGGTTGTTTGATAACCGAGTTGGTTCAAGTGGTCCAAGAACCCAATGAATCTCTAAATCTTCCACGAAGGCGGAGAAAAGAGAGCATTTGAGTGTGACAGGTTATTTATTGCCCGCCTTTCCTTTGATGAGGGGCTTTAACAACTCGAACATGACGACAAGATGAAAGATTTCAAATTGCTTTCCCTTTAACCACCAGAGCTGAAAGTTTGTTTGCTTCTCCAGCCCAAACTCCAGCCCTCTTCTCCCATCACTTTGACTCGCTCTTGTAGCGGAGTATATTAGTCAAAAGTGGAGAAGCAAAGATCTCTCACTTTGGGTGTATCACTGACTCCGCAAACTGCCCTTGTTGGTGTGTGTGAGGGAGTCGTAATGGATTTACTTGTCTTTCAACCTCGCCATGGCACAACTGCTTCCTCGCATTAACGACCCACACAGACGTCCACAAAGCGAGTTAAGCTCTTCTTGGAATTGTCCTCTCCCCACGGGACTCCTTAAATCATTAAGGATTCCCTTTGACTTATGCTCTGCTAATAGGAATCGGGAGAGTGAGCTCAACCAATTCAATAATCGCCCATATTCTTCAAACTCAACTTTCCATTAAACTTGAGGTCAAATGTGTAAATGTTGGAAGAGTCGAGAGAGTCGAAGAACAGCAGGAGAACTCGTGGTGGAAGGCATTTGATGTTCGAATCGCCAGACAAGGACGGATGTGATTTCTTCTTATAGTCATAAATATAATATATATCCTTCAACATCTCTTATTAATATTCCATAAAACCCATTCACCTCCTACTCAACTCTCGACCTCATATTTTCCCTATATTAAATACTACTTGTATGTGAAGGGGAAAGAAGAGATTCTCATCATTTATTATTTCGCTTGGCCGGGAAAACGGCTTTTCATCGTCAAATCAAGGAGTGTAATAAAGGGAAAGACATCATATGATTCATATTAAAATCTTTTAAGTATCATCATTCTATAGAGAATTTATAGCATACTCATATATCAAACTATAATATTACTTCACGCATAATGCTTTACAGAGAAGATTTAGTGGACAATATATCAGTAACTTGCTATATATTATTATTTAGTGTATTTAGTAATATATACAGCCTGAAATTGTTCATTGAGCGGATGATAAGGTTGTGGATTGATTCACATTGATTACTTAGCTTTCCATTTCATTTTAATTAATTTAAGACTCGGATCAAAGATTTCATCTTTTCATAAACTCATTGCTTTCCTCCTTTCTATTTACATAATACCCCATTATTAATCATCATTTAATCATATCCTAATAATCTAGTAGAAGATAAGAAAATGAAAGCTTCGGAGTCAGGTATAGCTTCGTTATGATGGGATTGATTGTAAAAGAATAAAGGCTTCGTCTACTTTCATGCTCAGATAAATTGTCAACTGACAGTTCATGCTCCTGCTCTTGCTGTTCAACATTCCGAACTTCCGAATTTATGCTCAACCAAATGGGCATATTCGTAATTAGTAGATCTATTGTTCGAAGGGAATAATGGGTCAAAGGAATTAGCCTGCTGAGGCTGGCATAAAAAGCAAAGAAGGCTTTTGATTGACACGGCGATGAGATTGCAAATGTTTTTGAAAGAGATAATTTGGGGCAGCTTCATCCTATTGGAATGGAGAATCTATACCTATTTTGCCAGACACGCTTCCTCCCACTCAAATAATTAGTTCGCCTCAAGAATTCTTTTGAATCGAGTTTCTCTGTTCATTGGGGTGTCAGAAAGAGGAAGTCAAGAGGAAGTTAAACCCAGCAGCTCAACCAACTCCTTTTGTAAAGAAGCAATCAGGGAAAGTGGGTTTCTCCCTCGCTGGCTAAACAAACCTACTTTCTCCGCTCAGAGTGAAAATTTTTTTAAATTATTCGGTTGATATACCTAAAGCATTTACAGTAAGCGCTATTTTCTTTTAAATTAAACAGTAAAATTTCTCCATTTCCAATCCTAGAAATCTTTAGAGGCAGCACGAGAACTTCATCCTTTGGAAAAGCTGAATGGAAGGCTCATTGTTTTGTGTGAAAGTATTTTATTTGCTAAATTCCTTTTTTCTACGCTACGCATATAGACGCGTAAAGAAAGGATCGATATTTTGTCTACTTTTCTTCCTTCTATTTATTTATTTTTGTCTTATTTGGATCCTCGGGGTGATCCCATCGGTTCCTTCTCAAATTTCATTTCTTCCCTTGATAGTCTTTCAAGTGAGTTGGAGATATGAAGTCAAGGAATAAAATCGATCAGAGTACTTTATGTACAAGGCTTTATGGCCACTTCTTCAAAATAAGTATGTATAATGGAAAATTGATGTTTTAAATAATGGAAAAAATGCAAATATATATTCATGTGGCGTCTGCATGTGTGTGTATTTAAAAATGAAACTTAAATGGAAGGGAAGTAAAAAAAAAACATTTTACCTTTTAATATTGGAAATTATGTTATTCAAATTGAGTTTTTATTCAATTTTCTATCCTCAAATTGAGTCAGCGAATAAGAAATAAGACGAGTTCTCATCCAAGAATGAGAACTTCTTGCGCATATTAACATCATATGAAATTAGCTCAACAAGTCTGTTCATGAAAACGGAGGCGACATTTATATTTAACATACGCTAAGTGCTTAAATTAAAATGTACCATAAATTCTTTTACAAAGAGATGTTATGAATTTGAATTTCGAGTATTCAAAAGTTAATTATTCGTTTATTATTTATAAAAAATTAATTTATAAAATATCAACATTACATGTAGAACTTAAGAATGAAACCTTTTCACAAAATTGTGTTTAAAAAGTTTTAAAAGTTTTACCAAGTTGTTTTGACAGGCTAATGAACAAGTAAGTGAAAAATCATAGCATACGAAGAAACTATTCTAAAAGTAATCATTGAAAGGAAATTGAAAAACTTTTCTGTGAACATAACTAAAAACTAGGATCTCTGAATGCACAACATATTAAGGGCTTTTGGTGACCGTTATACTCGCGTTTCGTTTGTCCAGTCTCGAGACTCCATAGACGAGCCAAATTATCAGAGGATGCTAATAATTAAACATTTTTAGTTAATGCTATATTCAATTTGTGTTTGTGATTGAAAGTCAATGTATAAATTCATTTAGTCAGCATATGATGTAATAAAATTATCATTATATAAGAATGAAACTGTACCAGTTATGAGAAATTGGCTATCTCCCGTAAAAGCAGCATCCCAAACCCACCTCTGACCACTACAATGAAGTTCATTCTGAAGCGTAAAATCTGAAACTCTCCAAACTTTTGCAGTTTGATCAGCGGAAGTCGTAACAAGAAGGCTAAAATATGTAAACATTTACATAAATGGTAAGTTTTTACAATAATTTATTTCTAATTTATTTCTTTTGATAATGAAAAATATGGATATTTTTTTTATTGTTAAAATTACAGCGTTTAATAATCAATTACCTTGAATCTGGAGAAAATTGGCAACTTAGAGCGTAGCGTTTGTGAACTTTCATTCGGTGAAAAGGACTTAATCTTAATGATTCATTTTCAGCGCCTAAAATTCCAATAAAGAATAGCATTGAAAATAATCATCAAAGTGAATTTTCATTTTTGTAATTGTCTTAAAAGTGTTTTACTTGATTCAAGGCTCCAAATGTAACAATCTCCTTTGTTATTAACTGCCGCGAGATAATTTCCCAATGGATCTACTGCAACATGTTGTACTGGTACAGAATTGTTTTGATCAGGAATCTAAAAGTTAAATAAAAAAATATAAATAAGACTTATTAAATTAATGAAATTATGGAAAATAATTTTCATTATTTATTAAACATAATTTACCAGTTGTTCACTTCTGTCATTCCGAAGATCCCAAACGTGAATTGTCCCTGAATGATCACTAACAATAAGTTCAGTTTGGTTTGGATGAAGAACCGCACACGAAACTGGACTTTGATGAGTTAGGTAAACTTTTTGACATTGTGGGCTCGAAGCTCTAAAGAACAAATAATAAGTCGCAATATTGAGAAATTGAAATTATTCAACTTTATATAAATATTTTATCTTTGTAAAGGATGAGAAGATTAAGAGGGTCCGAAAATAAACATTTACATTTACATAATAGTATTTCATTAATAAAGATTTACCTCAAGTCCCAAATTCTTGCGTTGTAATCTTCACCACCACTAAACATCCATTGTCCGTCTTTATTAAATCCAAGTGTTGAGACATTTTTTGACAAACCCTCAAAATTTACTGTAGGGCTTGAAGAACTTGAATTTATATCATAAATTCTAACGTGTTGATAACCTATCAGTCAAATAAAAATAAAATCGTGAAAATATTCATTATTGGAATAAAAACTATATATGATGAAAAAGAAATAAAAATTCAAATTGAGCATTTTATTATTTTACCTGCAGCAGCAACGAGTCTTCTGTCAGGAGTTATTGCAAGATCATTGACTTGCTATAATAAAAAGTTAATTGTAATTAATAAATATTATTTACATTTCATATAAAATTAATAAAACATTTTATAATTGTTTTTTAGCTTGATATGTTAGAATTTTGTTAGAATAATAATTTATTATTACCGAATCTGGATGCTGGAATGTTTTTGCGCAAATTGATGTGTGAGTTATCCAAAGTTTAATTGTGTGGTCATAGCCTGCAGTTACTAAAACGGTGTCTGTCGCTCCAAGATTATGAGTGCTAGAGACGCTGCTCGCTCCAACTGACCCAACCGATCCAGACCCTGATTCCGACTCACCAGGATTATTTTCATCAAGTGTAGTCATTGTGTTTATTAAAGATTTGAAGTTTGATGATCTATGGTGTATTAAGTATTCACAAAAGTAACTTCGCAATAATCAGTGGTATTAAACCAAATTAGTAAATGCTAAAGAGTTAACTGAAAAGTTACTTGTGATTTGTTTCTGATTTCAATAACTAAAATTCGAATAAAATAATAAAAACTCTTATCTCACAAACTCATAAACATATCGGGTAAAGCCTAATTAATAATTATTTAATAATTGACATCATAATCAGAAAATTCAGAATTTGTCCAGATCCAAAAATTAGAAATAGCAAAGAATTATTTGAACTCGCCTCACTATTGATCCGGCTATATTCCCTTTGGTTCATTCCCTTTTCCCAAAAGCAAAGTTGATATTCCTTTCACATCCACGTGTGTGTGTAAGTAAAAAGAGTTGAGAATTGCACAATGAGAAAAACTCTTGATTTAAGTTAAAACGTAAATCATAAACAGTATAAACTTCTTAATTTATCGTTAGTTTATAATAGGTTGTTAATTATTGGTGAACATTAAAAGAATCCAAATGAGATGTCTGGGTTCAGCAGTATATTGAAATTAACGGATTTGGATGACTTCATTGCACCTTCGCAGGTTTACTTAACGATGATTTTAAATATTTTTTAAACGATAGAACATTCGTTTTATAAGAAATAAATTATAATTTATAATCATTAAAATGCACTTTATCAATTGTGTATGACCTTTATAGGAGTGCATCATTCCTGTGAAATCCGTAAAACCAAAGTCAAATCTAAATTCCAAAGTTAAAATTGAACTTGAGGATGGTGACTTGAATAATTTGCCCGAGGTAATTATAATCAATGAATTAATAAAAACACTTTTTATTACTATTATACATTAATGTTTATCTAACCCTGATAGAATGCTTAAATGTTAAATTACTTTTGTAACATTGTGTCACAATACAGATCATTTCGAAAGAGTTAATTTAATAATTTGTTTCAATTTATTTCAGGAACCAAAAAAGGTTCAAATAACTCTAGCTGATTGTCTCGCATGCTCTGGTTGTGTCACATCAGCTGAAAGCGTCTTAATTTCTCAACAATCTCCCGATGAAGTTATTAGATTTCTTAATCTCAATAAAACCGCACGGGTATAATTCAATTAAAAATGAAATTTTAGATATAATAAGAATAATAAACATTCTTAATTTTATTTTTATTATTCTATAGTAAAAATATGTCATGTGTTTCAAATTTTTAGAGAGAGGGAGACGTGAGCCTAGCTGTTATAAGTTTGAGTGTTCAATCAGTGTTATCGTTGGCGAATAAGTTTGACGTTAGTGTCGTTACCGCAGGAGAGATTATGTCCGGTAAGTGAATACAAAGCATTTTATTATATGCGAGTATTTTATTCTTATGTATCAAAATTAATCACTTTGAATTCTTTTAGGATTTTTTAAAGAACATGGTGCTGATAAAGTTGTGACTTTGACTGTGGCAGAAAATCTTTCATTAATTGAAAGCGGCCGAGAGTTTATGGAAAGGTTTCAAAATGAACCTGAGAAACTTCCAATCATCAGTGGATTATGTCCAGGTGAAATTCGTTTTTTCATATTTTATATATATTTCATTAATTCATAATATTCATAAGCATTGAAACCGAAAGATATGATTGAATTTATGAAATTACATAAAGATAATTTATTACTGATTACTTTATTTACATTAACAAAATTACAATTTCATTCAATGACTTAATTTTCAATAGCCTGAATAATAAAAGTATAATTGACATTGGTATTATAAATACATGTAATGAGCTAATTAGAACATGCAAGTGTTTGTAAAAATATCTTACTATAATGATTTTTATATATTGAAGGCTGGGTTTGTTATGCTGAGAAGCTGCATCCATACTCTTTACCACACATTTCGAAAGTCAAATCACCACAACAAATAATGGGGTCATTAATAAAGAACATTTACGGCCCTCAATTGGGAATGTCTCCTGATCAAATTATCCACATTTCTGTCATGCCCTGTTTTGACAGAAAGTTGGAATCAAGCAGGAAAGATTTCGAAATACCCAGCTATGGATGCAAAGAAGTTGAGGTCGTGATCACGCCCTTGGAATTTGAACAATTACTGGAACACATGAATTTGAAATTCCTGGAATGTCCAAGAGCTCCACTTGATAACTTATTCAATCCAGCCGAGAATGCAAATTTCATGAGGCATTTGGGATCTGGTTCCGGAGGATTTGCAGAGTATGTTATGAGATATGCTGCTAGCCAACTCACTGAGAAGGAGATTGAAGAAGTTGATTGGAAGTTGGGAAGGTGAGCAAAAAAGTCTTAATATTTAAAAGCTAGGTTGTAATATGATCGCTTTTTATGCCAATTATTTTTATAAAAACTAAATTTCTTTACAACTACTTGTATGAAAAATATCATTTACACTTACATAAACTGAAATGCATAAAAATATAATAGAATATCGATATATGCGAATGGTAAAAGCAGCATTTTTTTCAGAAACATGGACATAAGCAGCACAGACATCAAGACAGAAAATGGTCAACTTAATTTTTGCGTTGCGACTGGTTTTAGAAATATTCAAAATTTAGTTAGAAAATTGAAGTTGAAGAACAAACAAGGAGTTCCACATTACATTGAAATGATGGCGTGTCCATCAGGTGAATAAAAGCGTTCATTTTTCCTTTTAGCCACGTATTATATCCATTTTTTATCATTTACTCTCCATATTAAATAAGTGTAATGTTTAATTGTTTTATCTTTGCGTTTTTCATATTTGATTTTTTGCACAAAATTACAAAATCTGATTTTCAAGGTTGTTTAAACGGAGGTGCTCAGACTCGTCATGAAGCGCTCCAGGGAAGAGAACTATCATCTAAACTGATGGACGACTACAACAAACTGGACATTGAGGAAAATCTAGAGGAAATCTGGAAGATTCTCCCTGATCTCAAAGATAATTTGGATTTGTACAGTCAAATAGTCCATACTGAATTTCATGCCATTGAGGTGAAAACCTCTGGAATGAATTGGTAATAATTCTATATTATTATAAAATCTTGTTTTTCCTTTGAATTTATTAACTGAATAGAAACTTCGAGGATTTTTGTTCATTAAAATGATTTAAAATATTAGAGCATACTTGAACCATAAAATGCCAATTATAATTAATAGTGAAACTATCCACAGAAGAGAAAAGTCCTCATTATTTTGTTTATTATACTGTATTTTAAAAATGATCAAAACAATTATATATTCATATATGCATTGTATTTAACCCATAGTCAGCTCATTGTTCGTAATAATTCATGTCTTTTGAAATCGCGTGATGTCTGAATTTTGGATATTTTTAAAATAAAAACGCTAACATTTATGAGAAGATCACAAATCATTTATTGAATCATTGACTGCATATTTATTTTATACTTAATAACTATTCACGATATTTGTACTACAGATTCTCTCGAGTTGTAAATGATTGATAAGTCAATGTTAACTTCTTTTTCTTGATGATTCTTCCTTATTTTAAAATAGAAGAAGTTGACAATGAATATTGAGAGTCGAAGTGAAGTGTTGACCATGATGCGAGCAATGAAGCATCTACTGAGCCAGAGAGTCGTGACATGAAAGTAGTAAATTGCTTTTTCTCTCCATTTCATCAATTGGCTCAATCCATTTGCCTCAATTTGAGCAAGGTTCATTGCAAAGCGGAATAAGACGCACGTCGGGAGCATCCACAATCCCCGGCACAACCCATTGGACATTCCTTTCATGATCAAAACCACGATGTTGTCCACATTTTTGAAACTCGGAAGAAAGATGTTTTGGAAGATGAGTCGATTCGTCTCTGGATGGAAGTTCTCCGGCAGGCAGAGATTCAAATTGTCGTCTAATCCAAGAAGTCGTCCGATAAGAGCCCAGAGATGCACATAATCACCAAAATCACTCTTTGAGCTCATTCCAAACTTTGTAGGGAAGAGCGTAAGGAATCCCGAGAAGGCGAATTGAATCAACATTAAGTCATGTTGGCTCATGGGAACTTCAGGATTGACTGTTGAGTAAAATCCAAAATTCTCATTCTCATCATCAAAGTCTTTGGTCTCTAAATCTATTTTGAGGGATGACAATAACTTGTCATCCATGTCGTTCAATTTGAGTTCTTCTCCTGGTGGAGGTGAAAACTTTTTAAAGTTCTTCCCTGCTCGGTAAAATTGTTGACTGATTTCCAAAACGGAGTTTTGCCCTTTATCTTGAAGAAGATGATTGAAGTACCAGGATTTGAATCTTAAGATCGTCTTGAGGTATCTTTTCAATGAGTGTTTGGTCAAGTGGACCCTTTTGTTTCGTATGAGCAAGGCTTGGACGGACTTGACAGAGAGGAGGAAAACGAGAGAAATAATATGAGCAAATATAATTGAGTAGAAGTGTTTTCGAACAAATGATCTTCCTTTGCGAAGCAAATCCTCATTAGCCCATGCAAGGTCCAATTTCAATTTTTCTTTGGATTCGCCAGATCTTTGAAAAGGAATACTTTTGAACGGAGCTTCATAAATTAATCTTTCATACAAACTGGGCTTTTCTTTTTTCTCAATGTCAAGATAAAAGGTTTTACTATCATCAGGGTCAATATGCAATTGCACTTCTTTCGACTCACTTTTCATATTTGCACACGGAATATATTACAACAATCAACACAGTAAATAAATAAATATAAATTTAAATACGTATAACGAGTTTAAATATTTTTACATTGTGTACGCTGTTTGATAAGCTGTGAGAATTTTTTTTGCTTGATGGTCAGATATAATCCATTTTGAAGGAATTCATAAATATGCGTCGTTCACTGATTATGCTAGTTAATACGCTAGTTTAATTCCACAGCACTTCTAAGTATTGGACTCTTAACGAGGGAGCTTCTCGTTCTTGTTGCTCCTCTTAGCTCATCGTCAATGAGAATGAGAAACATCATAGGGTCGTTCGGCAAGAGGTTGAGTCCGTTGAAGGTAGGCATGAGGAAATTTACGTTGAAATAATTATTAATGCATTGCACAAAAATACAAAAGAAGCCAGGTGAGTTGGGGGCAGTGCAAAAAAGAATAATGAGGGAATATGAGGAAAAAACATAAGGGAGATAGGGAGAATCAGTCAGAGTCAAAGCCAAAACAATAAAAAGTTTATTGTATAGGTAAGGAGATCAAGTGTGTTGTGAGCCTTCTAATGCATACTTAGTTGTGGATGAAAACGAAACCTGTTTTTTGAGGGATTTCCATTGCACGAAACGAAGCTGCTTAATAGATTTAATATCAAAGTTATTTCACTCTTAACATGCTTACTTAATAGCTTAATACATAATACTTCAAAAAAAAAGAAATATGTATTGTATCAAAGCCTCTATACAAATATACTCCAATCACTTCTATGGCATACAAGTATAAAATCTATGTTAAATTCTTATACTTTTAATTTACATTTTTTTGAAATTCGTCATGTTTTATATATATTTTAAAGGTCAACCTCATTAAAGCAAATACTATTGAAATGGGTAAAATAACTGCAATGATTAACTAAATTGGCATACTTTATTGTGTAATAAAAATGCATTTTACCTTTTAGATTATTTTGCTTCTAAGCTTATTTTACAAAATGGTTAAAAATTAACACATAGACTTTTTTCAATAATCCGCTCGTGTCTGACTTCTTTACTCTCTTTGAACTTTTTATCTTTAAGAGCATTTGGGTCGGTTGTTGAATTTGATTCAGTCTCATCTGCTTCTTTGGGTGGTATCGAAACATTCGAATCCTTCATTATGAAAAGATTTAAAAACTTATCAAAAGTTCTGTAATGATGGATATCTTCTGTATCTTCGTAAGTGTCATCTTCAGCTGGAACGTAAATATGCGGCGTTCTAGGCACTATCTTTTTGTCCAATAATATTTGAAGCTCGTCAAAAGCCACGAGCATAATTGCACCTCCAGAACCACGTAAAATGTTTATGAGAGATCCGTGATTGAAACCTCGAATGCCCTGCTTTTGGAAAATCGTCTTCATGCAATCTATTGAGCCCTATATAGAATTTTAAAAATGAATGTATTTTATTATTTATGATTTTAATATGGATTTAATAAGGAACTCCTTTTTTCTTTCTAAACTAACAACGATATTTAGCAAAATACTGTAACATTTTGTACGTGTTGTAAAAGTACTTTATAAAGTTTATTTTCATCTTTGAATCCACTTTGCATCATCATACTTCTTCTCACTGTGTCAAATGGGTATGAAATAAGTCCTGAAAACGTGGCTGCCAATTCGGCTGATAAAAAGGCCAAAAACAAGGATTTGTCTTTCCCATCGTCTCTTAATATTTCTTTAAATGTGTCGTAAAGCCCAAAATATGATGAACTTTAAAAATCAATTTCAAAATTGCAATTTACTTTTATCAATCATCAATCATTTATTGATTGATAATATCAATAATATACATTTATTAATAAGAATAAAGTAATCATTCAAATATAACATTAAATTATGACATTACATTATATTCTGAGCATGTGACAAGGCCAAATAAGATAAATACTACTTTTTTAGCCGTACCGATAAATAAAAACGCCTATCAATGAAAACGATAATCCTCTATACAGTCCAACAATTCCATCTCTTCTGGTTGTTTTTTGAATACAATCAATGAATGAAGCGAAGTGACGTTCCTTTGTGTTTCCTCCCAAATCTGTTGCAATTCTTTAAAAATAATAAAATTTAGAATTTCTTATTAAATATATTTAAATCTGAAAAAGTTTACTTGATAAGTTATCTTATACACATATTGGTAAAATAAATAATATCCAATTTATCTACAATCAAGTCATGTCATTAAAGATTTGTACTTTAAATCTTATCAAAAATTAATTTTTTAACCTTGTTCTTGCAAAATCTAAAGGATAAATTGATGCCATTGCAATAGCTCCTGCACTCCCACCAATTAATGAATTTGACACAAGTCTTTTTGCATTCTGGTTTTTAAAATCTACACCCTTTTGGAATTTTTCTTTCAACCTGATAAAATAAAGATTATAAATCATTATTAATAATATTTAACTATACTTGTTGAAACTTGTTAAAATTTTAACTGTTCAAATTATTTTTATATAAATTTATTAAGAATTGTCTATTTAAGATGGATATTTTTATACTTCTCTTTAATGGAAAAATTAAGGGCGAGATATGGAAAGCAACGAACTACAGCAGAAGAGTTTCCTCTCCAAAATGAGAAAAATCCTTGTTCTCTCACAATCTTTTTACTTGCATCGAAAAACCCTAAAAAAAGAATGTATACGTGTATGTACAGAGTGCTTCATAATGATTTTGGGGTTCTAGAGAGCATATATGTGGATGTTTTACAAACTTGACCTTTATGCCAATCGAAAGAGCGTCAAATTCTGAGTAATTTCCAATGCAACAATGTTTGCAACAATGTTACAAAAGAAGTTTTTAGTCAGGAAACTAAAGATATCATTATTGAAGCATCAAAGAAAAGTAAGAAAAGCTCTTCAGTCGTCGATATTGGTTTGCGGAGTTTTACTTTCGGCGCTCGTGTAAAAGTTAATTTTAATTAAAATTAATGAAATAAATTAAATTTCTCACTCAGAATTTGACGCTCTTTCGATTGGCATAAAGGTCAAGTTTGTAAAACATCCACATATATGCTCTCTAGAACCCCAAAATCATTATGAACCACCCTTTACTTGAAACATTGTTGCATTGGAAATTACTCAGAATTTGACGCTCTTTCGATTGGCATAAAGGTCAAGTTTGTAAAACATCCACATATATGCTCTCTAGAACCCCAAAATCATTATGAACCACCCTTTACTTGAATCAGTATACTTTTTTTTAGTAAGAAATCAAATGTTACTAAATTAATTAAATGTAGAGTCTATATTGAGTACAAAAATCTTATAAAATATGAATATAGGGATAAATCCACTAACCTTTATAAAGATCTTCAGATTTCAATTTTGGATTCGCATTTTGTATTTGTAAAATGAGTTTCACTCTTTCAATGGGGGCCATGATAGTAACAGCAATTGAAGCAGAGGTTCCTCCAGCTAAAAAATGTCTTAAAAAAAATTTTGCGCCACGTATCCTATCATCGACCCCAGAACCGTCTTTATTCCCTTTATCCATCTTTTAAACATCTGTTTTGTTCATCTCGATCCTAAAAATAAATGAATAATTTTCAATTAAAATGTGTAATAAAAATTAAAGAATTTAAAAAATATAAATTCAAAAATTAAAACACATTATTATCGATCATTACAATATTATTATTAGTTTATTAGTATTATTACAACATATTGTGCTAATGATATTAACGTTTATTCCTTTGTTCCCCTTTTGTGTAGCGGCGGTTGATCCTTCTTTTTAGTCTTGATTGGATTGATAGGAGGAGTTCAGCAGTAGTGGGGTAAATCCATAAATTAGATTCCAGCAAAGGTATAAATGTCGTGAAACGGATGGAAAGACAAGAGTCTCAAATGCGCTTTCATTTAAAGTTAGGGTGAGTTGTCATTTCGTCAGATTCCGACTCGCGATTAAAATATCAATAAGGTTCATTGACAAAAGGAGTCCAAATTACAAAAAAATCTGGACGAGGTCGAATCGAAATTCATCAATAAAGGCCTAACAATTTAGTGTATCATCATGGTAAGGAATTTTTCATCTTTTGCATATGAGCCAGCAGATGTAGAATTTGCTCTCTTGGATATTTTCTATGAGCCGTTCGGCTTTTCATTTGAGTCTACCAATTAATTTAACTCTTTTTCTTATTCTCTTTATCATTTACTGGATGTTGTGCATGATGACTTTGTTATTGTTTGAACTTTCTTTTAATGTCATTTTTTTGTCTGGTTGTTTAAGTTCTTAGTCTGGATGGCTGACATTGCTATTTGAAGTTTAATAACATGTATTAAATTTTAAGTTTCTACTTGACGCTTATTCTTGGTGTTTATAATAGTTATTAAGTTGTTCAAATATTCAAAGATTAACTTTTATATTCCAGCTGATTTCACACCTGAGCTTAAACTAAAGACATAATCGAACCTTCATCTTTAAACTTCATTCTCCTTTTGGAACCTTCTTTGGGAACCAAACTTACGAATTGCCCTTTTTACTACTAGTTTAAAAAGCTTGGCCTTTCCCATTTGGATTGTGGATGTGAAAAATAATCGGAACATAATAATAAAGTAATTGTACATAATTATGAGTTGCTTTACATTTTTGTTAGTTTGACCAATGTAGTCTGATTTACTTAGGATTAGTTAACAAATTGTAGAAGATGTTTAAAGGGCTGAAAATTGGGAAGATCAAAGATCTTGCAATTTCGTATTCAGCTGGAAATTCTAATGACAAAAAACCTTCGGCTCTGTCCGCCGCTGCTTCTTCTAAACCTAGTCATTTGAATAATGTACGTTGCTTCGTTTGAAAAGCCTTTTAATCTTTTAACATTCTTTCTTAATCAAATCATGATTTTCCTTTATTAGCCATATTAATGTTAGTTTTTCATTCATTCACTTGGGTTTTAGCCTTTGAAATTAGAAGTGAAGAGGAAATTGACAGCGAGATCGGATCGAGTCAAATGCGTGGACCTTCATCCAACAGAACCTTGGCTCCTTGTCTCTCTGTACAACGGAAACGTCCATATTTGGAATCACGAAAACCAAGTTCTTATCAAAACTTTTGAGGTAAGCGAAATGATCATTTGAACATTAATTTTAAATAAAACACTGAATAAAATGTTTGCTAATTTACAGATATTTAAGTGTAATATTGGTAAAATCAAACAAGTTACAATTCTCCATTCAATTTGTAGGTTTGTGATTTGCCGGTAAGAGCTGCCAAGTTTGTCCCAAGGAAAAACTGGGTCGTTACGGGTTCTGATGATGTCCAAGTTCGAGTTTTCAATTACAACACGCTCGAGAGAGTTCACTCTTTCGAAGCCCATTCAGACTATGTTAGATGCATTGTTGTTCATCCCGTCCAGCCTTATCTTCTCACGAGCAGCGGTAAGATTTTTTATATAATAATACCCTAAATCTCTTTTATTCCAATCTTAATTATTATCTCATATTTTAGTATTATTAATATTTTTGTCTATTAGATGACATGGTCATTAAACTTTGGAACTGGGAGAAATCATGGTCATGTCAACAAGTGTTCGAAGGGCACACACATTATGTCATGCAGGTTGTCATCAATCCAAAGGACAACAATACCTTTGCTTCAGCTTCACTCGATAGAACTGTGAAAGTAAGACTTACATTATTTTTTTTATTAATTTTAACATTGAATATCACGTGATTGCAGTTTATTGTTTAAAACCATTTTGAATTAATTTTTTGTGATTAATTGAAATTAAAAATGAAATATTTAATTTAGGTTTGGCAATTGGGATCATCAGCACCTAACTTTACCCTCGAAGGTCACGAGAAGGGAGTCAACTGTGTGGATTATTATTTTGGAGGAGACAAGCCTTATTTGATATCCGGAGCTGATGACCGACTTGTCAAGATTTGGGACTATCAAAACAAGACTTGTGTTCAAACTTTGGAGGGTCATGCGTCCAACGTTTCAGCTGTCAGTTTTCATCCGGAACTTCCCATTATTTTAACTGGTTCTGAGGATGGGACTGTTCGTCTTTGGCATGCGAATACCTACAGACTCGAGTCCACACTTAACTATGGACTTGAGAGAGTTTGGGCGATTAACTGTTTAAAGGGATCTAACAATGTTGCTGTCGGGTATGACGAAGGAAGCATCCTTATTAAGGTAAATATCCATGTTCAGAATTCTAAATGTTAGTAATTTTTATTTAACTGAAAATATAATTCAATTTAACATTGTTAATCATATTTTTATTTATTTAGGCTGGAAGAGAAGAGCCAGCAGTTTCAATGGACTCAAGTGGAAAAATTATTTGGGCTCGGCATTCGGAAGTTCAGCAAGCCAATCTGAAGGCACTTCCTGATGGAGCCGAATTGAAAGATGGTGAACGACTCCCACTGGCTGTGAAAGATATGGGAAGCTGTGAAATTTATCCACAAACGATTGCACATAATCCAAATGGAAGGTATTCATATTAACTATTATTCTTATTGCAACCAAATACATTAAACAATAAACTTGTTTTTGTATATTTATTTAACCATTTCTCTAAAAAAAATAATTTCAATTATAATTCAATATTATTCAATTATACTTTATAAAAGGTACTAAAAATCTCGAATAATTATTTGAGTTTTTTTAAATTGAATGAAATTATTATTTATTTGTAAAAAGGTTTGTCGTTGTATGCGGTGATGGGGAGTTTATCATTTACACCGCTATGGCCTTAAGAAACAAAGCATTCGGCCCTGCTCAGGAATTTGTTTGGGCTCTTGACTCTTCAGAGTACGCGATCCGTGAAAGCACGTCGACCATTAGAATATTCAAAAATTTTAAAGAAAAGAAAGTTTTCAAGCCTGAATATGGAGCTGAAGGTTTTTAATTTTTTAATCAAAAATTATTTAAAAATTCATTTAATATAACTTTAGGAAAGGATTCAACTTTTAAATCATGATTTATTTAGGAATTTACGGCGGTTATTTGCTTGGAGTTAAATCTGTCTCCGGTCTTGCCTTCTACGATTGGGAGACTCAAGAATTGGTGCGGCGTATTGAAATCACCCCAAGAAACGTCTATTGGTCTGAAAGCGGAGAACTCGTTTGCATCGCCACTGACGAAAGTTATTTCATCCTCAAATACAATGAAAGTTCCGTCAATAGTTCAAAAGATTCTAAAGACAACTACACGGAAGATGGATATGAAGATGCCTTTGATGTATGATTTGTATCCATTTTTTTAGAAATAATTATGGCATCGAATGATTATTAATACTTATTAATATTTCTTATATAATTTTAATAATATTTATATTAATTTTCTATATAAAGTAATTCATTATAAATTCATATTTTTGGATTATTTAGGTGCTTGGAGAGAATGAAGAAACGGTGAAAACTGGGCTATGGGTTGGAGATTGTTTTATTTATACAAATAGCGTTAATAGATTGAACTATTATGTTGGAGGAGAAATCGTCACAATTTCCCATTTAGATAGGTAACATTTTAATTTTGGGTTTTTTTTAAATTATTATGTAATGTATAATATAAATTCCAAGATGAGATTTAAACTCGAGTAATTTGACTTTGTAGGGTGATGTATCTTCTCGGTTACATTCCAAAAGACAATCGACTTTACTTGGGCGACAAGGAGCTCAACGTCGTTTCTTACTCCCTGCTTGTTTCCGTGCTTGAGTATCAAACGGCTGTTATGAGAGCTGACTTTGAGACAGCTGACAAAGTCCTTCAAATTATTCCCAAGGATCAGAGAACGCGAGTTGCACATTTTCTCGAAAAACAAGTAAAGAATTTTTCAAATTATTATTTATTTAATATATATCATTTAATAATTTACTAATTGTAAAAAAAACAAATATCTTTATTTTGTTATTAAAAAATCATTTATGAACATAGGGTTTCCGTAAACAAGCTTTAGCTGTCTCGACAGATCCCGAACATAAATTCGATTTAGCGATTACTCTCGGAGAACTCAATACGGCTCAGCAAATCGCAGAAGAATCAGACAGTGAGCAAAAGTGGAAGCAGGTTGCGGATCTAGCAATGAATAAATGCGAGTTTGGAATTGCCCAAGAGGCTCTTCATAAGGCTCAAGATATGGGAGGTCTCCTTCTCCTGGCCACATCAGCAGGTTTGTCCTCGTTAAAATCATAATTTGATTTCACTCATAATTTTCTTATTGTTTTTGAAAAAATTAAACCATATTCTTATTCCAGGTAATGCTGAAATGGTGCAAAAGCTTGCAGAAACGGCTGAAGAAACTGGAAAGAACAATGTGTCTTTTACATCTTACTTTTTACTTGGAAATCTTGAAAAGTGTCTTGATATTCTTATTAATACTGAAAGACTCCCTGAGGCTGCTTTCTTTGCGAGGTTAATTAATTGAAATGAATATAATGTTAATTAAATCAATGTTGAATAATAATGATTAATAGTTGAATGCATTTGGTTTATTGAATTTTAATTGATTATTATAGAACTTATTTGCCCAGCCAAGTGCCAAGAATAGTTTCTCTTTGGAGGGATTCATTAGCAAAGATCAGTGAGAAGGCTGCTCAAAGGCTAGCTGATCCAATTCAATATGAAAACTTATTCCCTGATTACGCCAATTCTCTCAAGGCAGAACAGTTTATGAAGAATGAGAGGAAAAATTTGTTACCAGCAACTGCTTATCCGCGTGTTCCTGTAAGTTTGTGAAAATATTCAACAACATAAATCAAAATGATTAATACTTAATAGTTTATAAACATAAACTTAAACTAAAGCTTTGGGTTTCAATATTCATGTTAATTACGTGCGAAGGCATGTTCCGAAAGACGACCCCTTGAGGAGATGCAAATGGCCGAAGGAGCAGGGAAATTCCACTATACTCGAGATGAGGATGAGGATGGGCTAATGAAAGACGCGGAAGAAAAGGAGAAGCCAAAGTTCTTCCCGGGCACTGAGTTGCAACAGCCGATGAAGCCGACTCAAGTGCCTGTCCAACCACCACATTCGAACCCAAGCTCAGCTATCCAGAAGCCCACAGCTTCTGCCGCCTCCTTCACGTCAGACGAATACCTTGACCCAGAGTTTGAGCTAGAAATTGAGGGATTGAACTTGGATGATAACAATGTTGATCCAGCGGTAACTAATACTTTACAAATTATTTTTAATGAATAAAATTGCTATTTGACATTACTATTTAGTAGGGAATTATTCCGATAACGATAAATTATTTAAAAACGATTTTTCGTCGATAAGAAAGAGGCTATAATTTAACATTTCTATTGGCCGATGGTTGAAAATATAATTAAAAAGACCATTATTCCCGAAATTCTACCAAATAACATTACACTAATTTAACGTAGGCTCTTATTGAAAAAATAAAAACATGTCATTTGAAGGTCAAAAGTTCAAATCTGTCAAGGCCCTTCAAATATCATGTTTGTATATTTTACATAAGTATGCCTTGAAAAGTTAATTGGCCGAATTTCTAAAAAATAAAGCTTAATGTACGCTCAAATTTATCGGCGATAAATTCTCCAGAAACGATAAATGTTCGATAATTTACCGTTTCTCGAAAAATTATTGTTTCAATACATTTCATAATTCACTACTATTTAGTCATTAATAATCATTTTTAAGATGACGCTTATCTGTTAAACTGAAAATTGTTTTTTAATTGCTTTAGGACCTTTTGGACGAAGATTTGCTCGAAGATGACTGAATATATGAGTTCTGTCATGATTTTTTTTAAATTTCTTATAAAATGGGTTTCAGATTTGTAACTATTTATACAATCTCTATATTATATTGTGCTTCGGATGATATTGTGAGAGTCTATCAAGTTAATAAAATGTATTACTAAATAGTTGTTTACTTATATGAAAATTAGTCAAAAATTCCGTTTGTTCAGATTGATTCGTCAATTGAAACTTATTAATGCAAAGAAATTATCTTGTGCCCCTGCTATATTAACAAAGCAAACATACCAAATTTTTAATTTCAATTAGAATCAGCTATTTCTTAATGTGAACCCAGAGTTCTTTATTTGTTCTATTGAGTCATTGTTGGGTATAAAATAATAGAGAATGTAGAAATCGTATTTATTTAATATTAATTTGTGTGATTGGATAAAAATTGGCTTAATCCTTTTATTGAGCGTTTAGAATTTTATTGTTATTTAATAGTTATAGAACCTCGTAGAATGGAATTAAGAACTATTTATCAAGATGAAAAGTTGCGTTAATCTTAATTGTTGTAGGGATGATATCCTATGTATTCTAAAAGAAACACGATTGATAAATAAATTCATTGCGAGCGTGAAAGTGATTGACAATGACTTTTTATTAATATTCATCTATTTAAAAATCAACGATTTAACATTTCAACTAAAACCCCCAATCAATTTCAAATGCAATAATTAATGAATTCGTTTACGTTAGTTGAAATTTGCCGTTGAAATTTTAAAATTAATTTTCGTACTTTACGAGTTTCTGAAAATTAAAGGCATTCTCTTGGTTTTACGGGCTCCTTATGATTTTGTTTACTATAAGTGCGCAAAAAGAGGATTCATGGGGAGCTCGTAAAGTCATCTCTGTGAGATCATAACTTCATTTCCTCTTTAGAACTTCGGCTCCAGTTTTGTAATTCTTTCATTTTATATTGGGTTTAATATTGTCTGATCCGACCTGAAAGAATTTCAGTGGTGTTAATTTAGGGATCAGGAAAAGTCATATATTTCTACGCGTGTCGAGATTTTGGCCTAGTACACTGTGAGACGACACAAGAGTTTGCCGCCGCCTCTTAGCCAAATTACCATCATCACAAGCCCCTGATGACACTTAACCAATAAACTTTCTCCATAAGCCAATGGAGTTCTCTTTAGCCTTCAACTTTTACAATCCTATAAATTATAATTACATATTTCACAATATTCTTGAAATTCAGTGGTTCCAAAAATAAGAAAATTTTAAATTCCTCTTAGTCGCCAAATTTGAAATCCTTTAAGTCATTTCACTCCTGGCTAAATTCCTATTTCTTTTGCATCCAATCCGTCTAATTTCATAAATCAACTTTACTACTCGCGTTACTCATAATCCTGTTGTTTACGGGATATGAAAAGCCTAATGTCACACTCTCACGCTTCCCCTTTTAAGTGAAGAGTCAAAGTGACTTATAATTAATGCAAGGTTCTTTTAATGCATGATCTAAATTATGTTTTTGGCTAATATTAGAGTGTAGTTTGAGAGCCTCGGATTGAGTTGTAAATAGTAAATATTGCTTTATTTTCTCGACTGCAAGTCATTTTGCATTAATGGCAAGTGCCAAGAACTCGTGCTATTAAGATGTGCCTGGATTTAAGTCGTATACATAGCACAAAAGAGAACCATACCTTTTCCTTGGTTTTGTGCACTCTTTTTTGTACGAATTTGTAGGAAAAAATTGATGCAGATCGAAATGAATCTGCATTTTCAATTTAAAAATGTAATTTTAAAACTCACGATTTTAAATTGTTGAATAATTTATAAATTGAGATTGGGTCATTTAGATCTAACCATCATTACCTTATTATTTTCTCTTTTTCCCTTTCCTCTCAAGTTGGAATAAGTCTGAACGTTGTATGTAAACTACAATGTGCACATCGAGAGAGATCTTATCTTGAGAATCTTTTTAATTGACTCCAAGCACGGACATTGTTCAATGGGTTGGGTTGATGAGTAGGATTGAGAATGCCTTGTCCTTTCAATCACTCGTAACAGTCCTCGTAACATCGTAGCAGCGATTCTGATTTATGAAGTGTGGAATGGTGGAATGTGGACAGTGGAGGAATTGGATAAGAAATTAATTGTGAGGGTGTGAGTCATCCTTTTAAATAAAGTGGACAGGGAATGAATTCATTTAGTAAATGAAAATTGACAGATGAGAGAAATATGGGGCAATAATGTAGATGGGGAGACGTAATTAATTATGCATGACGAGAGGAAAGGTGGATTTGATCACGAGAATCGGATGAGGAAGGGAGGGGGTGACCTTTCCTGCTCTCCGGCCTGGCGCCTTCATCTCCTACCACCATTTCCCATGGGGAGTCTGAGATTGAGTAATTTAACCAATTCACCTCACAATCCTCCTCAATCAATCCCTTTTCGAGGTGTGAGGATTAAGGACGTAAAAGGGAGTCTGTCCCGCGGATATGATTAATGTGGAGGGATCCTCATCCCACTGTGATCTCTTTACATTCCCACCTTCCTCATCCAGAGAGCGATATGAAGAGCCTGGCTCCGGACCGACTCTCCCTATAGAGGGCTATAGAGCCCTCTCATACGACAGGGCTCTATAGCCCTATATGCGTATGATCCCCGCATATCATACGACAATCAAGAATATCAGAGCTAGAATATTCTATATGTGAAGGAAAATCCGATATGAATATGAGGTAGATGTGGAGGGATATAGCCAGCAGATAGCATAATCATTTTTTTTCATTTCAAACCTTTTTCGCGAGGGAAGAAGATTGAATTTATTGGTCGAATCTCACGAGGTGACAGGACATCAAATCTAAGTGAATGTCTTCATCAAAGTCCGTCCGTTTCTCCAGATGAGGCTTGAAGCTTTCTTATTTCAGAGATGACCTCATATGATTACAGGACGAACACGAGAATGCTAATCAATGGCTCGTAAATATTTGGTCATTTTTTCCGAAATTACGAGTAGCAGCGAGGAGAGACGAGAGGAGATTGTGTGGATGGTGCCAAAGAGAGATCCTGAGCAGAGATACGGAAAAGAGACTCTCGCGTAGATTGTTCTGTGCCAAACGACGACGAAGTCATATTAATGCCTTAGCCTACTGGAAGTAGAGGATTCTCTAGAGATGAAATGGGGCGGTTTTCTCCTTTTGTCTTGACTCTTGAGTGAAGCAGAAGGCCGAGTGAGTGGCCGTCAATGTGGCGGCAAAGTGAGGAAATTTATTGCAAGAACTCTCCACGTTTTATTCACGATTCTGACCCCTTGTTCGTGGTAACGTTGATGGGAAGAAAGAAGAGCAGTTTGCCTCGTCGTCCACAACCAGAGCGACTTCTTTACATTTCTTACAGATCTTACAGGGAGGCGCCGGGAAGATGACTGAGACTTGGCTTCAATTTATGCACAATTCCGACCTATCCTCATTCCCATGTAACTAGGATCTTATGTCTATAGATTGATCATTTATCTAGGTATATAACAATCACCATCACCATTATTCTCATTCTCCTCCTATTCTATGCCATAGAGTACTTTTCCATAAATTAGGAATAATGGTTTTGGAAGAAATTTAAATTCTCAATTCAAACGCACTTCTCAATTTCTACAATTTAAATGTACAACTCAAACGAACTTGAGATTAAAACTTCGTCTTTTGAATAAATATTTGAATATTTTTATATTGTAAGTAGTTCCAATTAATTTCTATTAAGGCAAAGTAAGCATTCAATTCAAAGTTCAAGAAACCTAGCTTTCCAAGCGAATAAGCCGAATTGATTATCATTTTAAAGGTAAAAACTAAAAATAAATATGAATTTAATCAACCATATTTGTCAGTTTCATGGATAATTTCCAAATTAAAGTCATTTATAATGAAAAGTTTCGGTTAATTATATGTTTAGCATTTCCCAATTTACGTTTCTACCGAGTGTGTGCCCATATGGGTGAAAGGAATATTTCTCAGAAAATGATCATGGGGTTTTCCATCGCAATGTTGAGTACGGCGTTGAGACTGAGAAAGCCAAAGGATTCCAATTCACCCTCAATTGGAACAAAGATGATGGCAAACAAAGAGAGAACCAAAATGACTTTCGGCCCTACCGGGACGAAAATCACGAAAAGATTTTAAAAGTCTTTTTCCTCTTTTGAGAGTGAAATGTGAAAGGTGTGGTCCGGACAAAAGAGAGGATTTGCGCTCAAGAATAATTTTCGGTGTGAGGAAGCTTGTTGGGAAAAACCACGAGGTTTCTCATCAGGTCGCCTATTTACTACAAATACAGAAAAGAATAAGAGAATAAATTTTCGACAGGGACTTGAAGACAATTTATGAATGAGGGGATTAGAAGCTCCGACGTGCAGAGCGTAGTTGACCTTTATTGCTCACTCTGTCCATCCATACATATTATTCCCGTATAATACCTCCAGATCCGCCCTTCCTTGTGAAGGTAAACAGCGTTAAGACTCCGCGTTAAGACCAACCAACACATTTAACCAGAGACGCACACAAAGGCTTTTATTATTATTCTCCAGCAGGAGGAAAATTGAAAATTTCTCAAGGAGGAAATTGACGCTTCTCCTCGAGGCAATTGGAGAGGCGGCTGATTAGGAACTGCATATTAGTGGACTAGCGGGGGGCCATGCACACATTCACATATCTCTCAAGCAATAAAAGCTGAGGCCCATCTACAAGTGACTAAACTGATATGACCCTTGTAAATAGTTTAATGTACAAAGGGCCTACATGGCTTCCCATGGCCCCATGGCTCAACGTCCACGCTGCCCTTTGAATCACACTCGAACATTTTATTATGATTAATTTGGCCATAACGAAGAGCTCATATTGTCTGGCCTGGGCGAAGGGGTCGATGAAGGAGAAGAATAAATGTCATAAGGAAAGGGCCTTCTTGGCGCCACCAAGACTCATTCGATAAATGAGAGTAAAAAGGCGTCAATCAGTCTTCCGAGTTGGAGGACCCAAGAGGAGTTAAATTTTCCAAATATTTCTATTTGAGGGTGACAAAACGAAGGGCCTTCTCCTTTCTCTACGCCGCTTATCTTTCAAAAGGTCTGACTCATTGACGAACATTTGTGTGAGGTAAAGCTGTAGGTGTTCCTTTGAGTTTCTCCGGTATGGACCTTCAACGGCTTCAACCAATATTCAAGATTAGGATTACTCCTAGGAATTTGCCGCTTCTACCTCATGATTCTCAGGTTCAGACTCCATGCTTTCATACTCAAAACTTTGCTCCCACAAATTCTTTCAATTTTTCAAACCCCCTAAATAATAAAATTCAAATAATCATTCCAATACTTTACAAAGCAGTTGAATATGAAATCTTGAAAATTTTGACAAAAAATACAAATCCCCATATAAAAACTTGACAAGACAAAACAATTTATAAAATAACAATTAAGCAGATGTTAAAATTGCGTTCTCAATTAATGTTAATTAGGTATGCAATTAATTCTTACTCGTGAAAATGATCTTCTGCTTGAACAACCAAGAAAATTGTCTCATTTAACCCGAATGAATGAAATTATATAGGTAAAGGATTAGAAGCGGATTAGGGCGAGAAGAGCATCGCGACTACGTGACTGAAGGAACGAATTGCCAAGGGATCCCTTAGAGGTTACGTGAGCTACGTGCCGTTCTGAGGGTCTTCTTGAG
The DNA here is from genome assembly GCA_009869795.1 of Neelides sp. FZ-2019. Taxonomy (NCBI): domain Eukaryota; kingdom Metazoa; phylum Arthropoda; class Collembola; order Neelipleona; family Neelidae; genus Neelides; species Neelides sp. FZ-2019. Next base: position 27,481 of record VJMY01000770.1, read on the forward strand.
GTTACGTGACGAGTCGCAGATGAGCAGAAAGTACTTAAGGAGCTCCCTTATTGGGAAATGACACTTTGGCTAATTAATAGGAGGTTTGAAGGGGTCCATTCCTCTATTTGACGCCTCAGCTTCATCATCAGTCATCCGAGTGTTTGGAGAAGGAAGGAGCCGAAGAGTTGTTCGCTGCTCATCAAGTGATTTGGTGTGTGTGTAGTACTGTGTAGGAACTAGGAAGTGATTGTTGTGAGGGAATTTTGGGAAAGGGGAACCGCACCAACACCAACAGAGATTCTATGGAGTTGGAGCAGAAGAGTTCTTGAAGCAAGGCAAAGGCTCGGCTCTCCTCATCCTCTCCTCCCAACTATATAAAGTGGGAGATTAGCTTCCCAGACCTCAGTTTTTCACTCAGTTGACTCAGTTTATCACCTCCGTTGTGTGGAAAAAATTTAATTTGAAACATTTATTAGAATGCAAGGGGGAAGATTGTTCTTGGCAGCTGGGCTGCTCCTCTTCTCTGCCCTTGCCTTGCAAACTCTCCAAGTGGAATCCGCAAATGGGCCGAATGGTCCAGGCGGGGGCGGCGGGGGAAAAAACCCGAACAAAGCCGCAGCCTTAAGAAATCTCAATCTTCGAAGGTCACAAAGATCCAAATTCCCACTGAAGGCCGAAGACGGGCGGAGGAAATCCAAGCGAACCAGCGGTAATGTTCATTGTTTATATGCATTACTTATAATATTGTACTTTTATTAGATTGGCATACATTGTATTCACCTAGCACCTTTGTATTCTCATTGGCAGCCCCCGTAGTTTCTTGATCATTGTGTACATTGGGCTCGAAAAGATTTCTTTATGTTTGTTTTAATTGGGGAAAATTATATGTTTGCAGAATGTAGACTAGGAAAGAACGTTCATGAAATTGGCGATTCCTGGAGCCCTGATCTTGGAGAACCTTTTGGCATCATGTATTGTATCGAGTGTGCCTGCGAACCGGTGAGCCTAACTTCAAATTCTTTTTACAAACACGGTGGCTAATTAGCTAGCTTTATTAGATGAGAAAACAGCACATTTGAGTCTTATGTATTATGCATTGAGGTAAAATCACATCGACGGGTTCAAATGAAAAAGACAAATAAGGGCATAATACGCCTCCATTTTCCCTATAGGATTCCCTAATAACCTCTTCTGAACCTTTGACGCAAATTCATTTACGTTCATGCGAATCGCCTGGGTTAATAATTAGAAAGTCAATTTGGAAGATGAGAAACGATCCAGTTTCTAATTACGGTCTCGGGCATGCACAGGAACATCCAGTTGTCGCCCCGTTTATCACCCCAATGAAACCCTCTAGTGCTCCAATATTGGTCTTTGGTCATTGGCCATGTAATTGAGGCAGTGCTCGTAAACATGATTAATAATTGTATTTATTTTTGAGAAGTTCAGAGTCATAATAATAGTAAGTCGTAGGGGCTGTGATGAGGGTTACTACTACTCCAGAGTGCAGGAGCGCATGCATAAATATGATATTCCCCGTTGAAGTGGGACGAGTCCACCTTTAATTTATGAGCTTGACGCTCTTGTGAGACTCTAGAAGGATCTGAGGAGAGCCATTAGGAGTTGAGCTAGTCAATTCCTGGCTGAAGGCTCGTCTCGGAAGGAGGGCCAGGAGCTCCTATATTATCTCGCAATTTCAAACTGACAGATTTGTCGATGGGGACGGGAATAAATAGAGATGATTGCAAGAGCGGGGGATGAGCCCAGACTCATATACCATCTCAGACGGACGAGACAAATTTTTCTCCTCCAATTCCCATTTCTCGGTTTAAAGGACGCGGAGATTCCTCGAATATGAATTCCTTCAAAAAATCTCACAAGTTATGAGCTCATATTATTAAGTGTAAGGGTTATACACTCATGTTCATTTTATGTATATTACACAAGGAGCCTATGTGTTCCCATGCGACGCCTAACCATATTTAAAAACATGTAGTATGGGTGTAGGGTATGGTAAGTGAGTGAGTGAGTGTGTGGCGTAAAGTGAGGTTGTCTCGATTGGACGTATACTATCGGCGCCGAATGAGCATTTTTGATTCCTGTGTGTGGGTTGATGAACCAAACCAGCTTCTTCCCAAATCCGCACTCAAGGGAAGTGTTATTGGAATAAGAATAGGCATAAGTTCTCATATTGGCACTGTGTGGAGGAGACACTCCATGGAGGATTTGCCTCTTTGAGCAAATTCATGGGCTCCTGTCTGCTTTATTTCCATGTCGGAGGGAACCACTCACAATCCATCATTTGCCCTCGTAGTCAAAAGTCTCCCAATATCTTTGCCACGGAGGAGAGCCTAATCAAATGGATGAGCCATCCCAGTCGTTTGACTCTCCCTGCCCATATGGAGCCTTTGGGGTTGTTACAATAATCAGTCATATCATGATAAATGTATTAAGTAGTAAAGTCATCAAACACACACACGTCCATACACTAGGCTGTCTATTTATTAGTTTAAACTTAAACGCCGTTTAGGGGAACCATATCTATTGTGTGCATTCCTCGGGGCTCCGTGAGAGTGTGAAAGAAGTTAAGGGAAAGAGATAATTTGCGATTATTTCTTTCTACTGTTGATCGACGGTGGTGGTGGCGTTGACTAACCTCCATCAATTCATTACATGTCCTCGTAGTGGCGATAGAGAGTCGGTCACTTTATCTTGGACTAATTGAGAGATTATTTATTTATGTGGAGGCTCCTCCACTCCACGCTCGACTCTCATCACTACTCCATCCAAACACACACACACCTCTTGAGAGAAAAAATATTTGTTGGAGGGATTTATTGTTGAATGTCTCTACAGCTGTGGAATCTAACGGAACAATGTTTTGTGAATTCCTGATAATGGGCCGAGATACTTGAGGAGGATAGGTTAGGCTCCAAGTGCGCAATTTTATTACACTCAATTGAAATGAAAACTTCACTCTCGTCCATCATCCATTACACTGCTTTGAATAATATCTCAATGAAAAAAGGGACATTAAAACATGGTCATGCATACTACGTCAAAATATATTAGTTGAATCAATGGACAAGAGTCACAATAAAGCTATTTATTTATTGTCTTTTATAAATACATACTTTTAAGAAGGAACATATAGAAGAAGCATAATTTTATGGAGTTGAAAAATACAAATCCCATTATATAATAACATATAAGGTTTTCATACTGACCATACTCATATGCAAAGATAGTTTTAGTAGGTATACTAGTAAATACAAATAACTAGAAGTATTGGTGTATTTAGAAGCCTTAACATCTTTATTATATTTTAAAATATGGTGAATGAATAGGCGACACTCACGCACCTTGAAATGGCATATTGTTCTTCGTTTTCCTCAACGGATCATCACGTTGTGAGGAATTTAAATGAGTGGAGTGAGGAATCAAATGAATTTGTTCACAATCTTAATTGACGGATCTGAGAGTAAAAAGTCTGATTGGTATGCGACGAGAGTCAATTCCTTCTTGCATCTCTCTCAATGGGAGAATGGAAACGAGCACGTCGAGAATGAGTCAATTCCAGACAATCGGTTTTGATCGAGATGGACTTTTCTATATTGTAATTTATCTTGATTCTTCATTTGATGTGGAGGAGATGAGTGTCTATTCGCTTCCAATTTTTTCCCCCTTCCTCCTCCTCCTTCGCCATAGACATAATATTGTGTTGTTGTTGGGCGTGTATTAATCGCCGCCTATTATTATGCCCAAGCCCCATTGTCACTCCTGGCTATGGACGGGGATGTGGCTGAGGTGACCTGCAACTTGACATTTCATTTTGATATGGGAGGGAGAGGAGAATGATCAATTCCTCCGTTTTTTATGACCAACTTGAGACTCTGGAAGGATTAGTATTTATTATGATGGTGAACACTTTGTTGAGAAAGGTTCCTCAATGAATACAACCAACTCTCTCGCATATACAGACACACAGGTTTATCCCTGATTCATCTCTCCGTGGAAGAAGAAGGTCTTTTCATTTGACTCTTTTCTTATTCCATTGTCGAGAGACGGCGACGCCACGTGCAAAAACGCCTGACGTGAATGGTTACATCAATCCTGAGAACCTTACAAACGACGAGACGAATTTAATCTCTTTGTACCATTACGATATAATGTTCTTTTTTAACATGCCTAAATGGTTTATTAGCTCTTGTAAATAGCAACTCTTCCTTCAGACAATTCCAAAAAAACTTTTAAAATCATTCAACTATTTAATTATAATTAGTTTTAATTATATTACCCAATATACTAAAAGGTCATTACTTATATTAGAAGTTTATTACCTATATTAGAAATCTTTACTTTTTGAGCGTATTCATTCGAGTTTTTTATTGGATTTTATTTGGATTTGATCAAACTAATAAGATTGATGTTGAGAAATGCTCAGCGTTTATTCAATCCTTTTATTCTTTTCACTCTCTCTCTCGAGTTAATTTATTTGTCTGATTTATGCATAAAAGGCTAAGCTGCTTGGACTCCCCTTGCTTTTTCCCATTTTAATCAGACGTAAAGATCTGTTTTATAGATTTTAAATTAATTTCAATTTATTTTCACGCTTGAGACTCCCAGAGCCCCAACCATCACTTTCTATTTAGATTTCTTTGCAAAGTTCTCCCTTGAAGTTGATCCAGAACGTGTTTTTATAACTTTGCTTGATTAGAAGACTCAATTCATACACCAGTCTCATATATTTATAGTAAGTAGGGATATATTCGAGGAAATCTCGTAAAACTTTACTGCCTTATTTTTCAAGAGCTGGCCATAAAATGTTTGCAATGTCATTTCAGCCCGGTCATTCTAAAATGACCTTTTCCTTTTACTGTGCTTATGGACTCTAGGCCCTATGTTCATCACATCATACGAATGTGAAGCTATACGTTTCAATATATTTTGATATTAGAATATTAGAAGTTATATTCCCTCCAAATTCAATATATTTTGTCACTACAGACAGTATAGCACATCGTGGAGAGAGCC
>VJMY01000771.1:0-32479 GCA_009869795.1 Neelides sp. FZ-2019
TGATACTTTTAATATGTTTAGCAGGTACATATTGCTATCAAGTATAATGAATTGATAGAAAGACTTCCAAAGAAGTTGTGTGTTTGCTCATGAAAATCGGCACAAGTCTCAGACATAGAGTCAGTCAATAATTCTAAAAATATAGTAATATAACATCAAATATCATATATTCTTAGAATTATAAGCAATTAAACTTGAAAAATGGTAAACCCAAGAAGCCAACTCTTTTAAATTATTTTTATTTAGAATGCTGATCTTTTGATTATATTTTCTTTTGTGTAATACATGAATTGAATTAAAGTAAAAAGGGAAGAAAAACAATAAATTCATATAATTCATTCGTATAGTTTTTTCTTATAGAACAAAATAATATGTAAGCCTTGGAGAATTTTGATCGTCGCTTGTAAACATGTAAAACCATCATTAAAGCATTTACAGGTACTATGAGATTTTTTATTCATGTAATACGTTTACACACTCAAAGTCAGTATTATTCAAGGAATAAGTGTTTTACTTCATAACAATAAACTGAAATGATCAGGGTTCATACATTTGCCTATTACATTTATTATTTATTAATGGAATGTTCGTATGTTGTATTTGCATACCATGAAAAAAGTGACCATATAGAAAAAGAAAATCATTGTGACGCATGAAATAATGTACAACTTACAACGCCCTAAATAAAACAAAAATATTTTATTGTAATAAAAATAAGAACGAAAAGGAAGATCTAAGAAGTGAACATATTACGTTGGTTTCAATTAAAAGCTATGATCATTTTAAAACTGCATTTAATTTATTGAACCATAACATCGTAAAATAGAAATTGACATAGCAATCTAATTTTTTTAAATTTTCTTCAATCATTTTTTGAATTTTGTGTGCAGTTTCCAAAAGACCATAGCGTTTCATAGAAACCAAACTAATGTAATATGTAATTAAAGTAATATTTAGATTATAATTAACTTTACTTTTCGGTTTCTCAAACAAATGCCATAGAATTTTTCATTCATTCTAAATGATTCATAATATTCCTTGTATAGATGCATACCTAATAAAATTCTTTATAATGAGACTATGTAATAACGCTATTAGGTAAATATGAGTTTGGTATGCTTTACTTGTTTTGCATTGCAAAGTTCACTCCTATATCTATTATCAATCGGTACAATTTATTAGTGAACCCATTATATTGATACAAAACTATAAAAGGTAACATTTTCATGAATGTTCATACATTAGCTTATTTGACGTCTTCTTACGTTTATGTCTTAAGTAGTAAGTAGTTTATCAAAAGAAAAATCTTAAAGCAATAAACGCCCACGTATAACATTTTCAAAGAACAAATGAATGTTCTGGAATTTTATTATTGTCCAGTAAAAGCCTTTTTATAAATAGAATGAATGAAATCTCAATTTGACTCTCTTGATTGCAATTTTAATTTGAGCTAAATTTAAAACAAGAGTAATCATGAAGCCGTAAATGAACATTAAGACATAAAACTTTGAACCAGAATAATTTTTTGAACATGTTAAAACAATGATTTAAAAATGAAGTAAGCTTTATATGTAATTAAATGATAAATCTGCTTTAGCTATGTTTTGAATTATATTCTTTAAAAATAGAAAAACTTTTATCAATTTGAGTGTACGGCATATACAAAATAATCAAGATTTCTTACATTCACGGATTTACATTCAAAGAAAAAAGTCTTCAGAGTTTTCCAAGACTAAAGCAATTATAGGAGTATTATGCTTTCTTCACTGTTGCGGTCTTAAAAGTTTTTCTATATTTAATAGAAGATTCAAATCTAAAATGCTTTAATCGTACAAATAACCTTCAGAGATTTAATAGAAAGATAAAGTAGTCTCATCTCTCATACAAATCAGGATCTTTCTCGCTCCTGGTTATTCCGAAATATGGATAGAAAAAATGGCTCAAAAGGAAACCATGTAGGATGACTCCAATTAGCGAAAATATTGAGCAATTTGCAACTCTTCAGGCGTCTGAAAATTTTCCAAGAAAAGATAAGTATGCCATTTTTACTATGAATTTGGTTTAGTTTATTTCTTAATTATAATTAAATAATATTAAATAAATTAACAAGCTGTTCTAATTGTAATCCCAGACTATAATCAATTCTCCAAACAATCACAGGTAGTTCTTAACATTTTCCACATTAGGAGTTTGTGATAACCTGATATCTCATTTTACCTGGTATCTATTCCAGACATTTGGAATTCTCTTCCTGGAGAATTGTTCTAAATCATTAGTTCACGGTTCACTAATTACTCCATTATCCGTTGAAAAATTTACTATTGACTTGTGAGAGAAAAGGCAACGAGGGAATTTATCATATAATAAACATACATAAGTATAAAGGGTAAAAATTGCAAAATAACGAACTTTTAGGTAAGCACTTTTAACACACGCATATCAAGAGAAACGAATTTCCTCGATGAGTTTTCAGTATACATTTGGACTACTATAATAATAAGGTTCTTCAACAAGTAACCCATATTTAAATATTTTAGTCCCTTTCAAATAGAAGTTTTCTATTTATTTTCGGCAGGGTGGCCATGATAAAAGAACGAGTCCACATCTAAATTGAAATTCATTGCATTAGGAAAGAGACAAATGCAGTGTGTTTAATTAAAAATGAGTTTGTCGAAATTGGAATCTTTAATTGGGCAGTCTGGTAGATTTGCTTCGCCCTATTTCCCCCTTATGACTAGGAGAAGCCAAGAGCATTAATGCTCAATAAATATGCTCAATCATTCCTTTGAGATCTAAAAAGGAAATAGGAAATGAAATTGGTTATACTGAATTAAACAAATCTAATCGCTTTGCAATTCCACCTATTCATCATATAAGCTTCTACAAAATAAGCTTTAATCAAGAAAATGGAACGGGCTAAATATAATATACATACGTAGTACTTTAAATGTGAATTAATACATTTTTAATTTTAGGAATTCGTTAAAAATTTAAATAATTGCCGAACAAGAAAAAAGATTCAATTGTCGTTTGGGAATTGAACATTAACTTTTATTGAAATGTTTATTTCATGCCTATTGATCAATTTCCAGAATTAGCATGTAATTCAAGTAATAATTAAATGCCCATTAGATTCTTTTTTCCAACCTGGGATAATTCAAATAAAGTTAATGTACTAAAGACTTACATTCATCAGGGTTCTGAATAAGGCGTGCCCTCACAGATTTTGTGGCGGCATGCCTCCAACGTGCCCCGCTCTTTGCCCCCATGCCCCAAATGTCTCCAACCTCATATTATATACCTAGGTACTACTAGGTACTACTACTACTAGTATGAAATATCATACTTTAGCTGAATCAATCAAGCCTAGAATTACATCAGGATATCTTCATTTAATAATAATAAAGTTTTATTATTAAGTTGATATATTTTATATATTTGGTAGAAGCTAATAGTTTAACCGGTTTGACACTTTTCAGGTATGACACGGTATTCATTAAGCTTTTAATAATTTATTCAATTAATTTCAAGAATTTATAAGATAATTACCATCAAGAAACTTTATGACTTTATGAGTTATGTATTCGAATATAAATTTATTCAAAATTTTCGTTAGCTTTGTCAAACCTCGAGTGTCAAGAGAAGAGGGAATTGGTTTAATGATGAAGACATGAAGATGAAATTATGATAAAGATGAAAATACTCTTCTTTTTACTTGTTTTTGGGCGTTAATATTTAAATCTATTGATTTAAACGTTACAGAAATTAGTTTTCTAATCTGAAATTGATCAATTTATCCAAAAAGAATTATACTGCATTCGGCACGTTTTCATTTGTCCTCGTGCCCCCTGCCCTCCCAAATACCCCGGCAGCAGGCCCCTTGGAACCCTGACATTCATTCGATTTTTACACTTTCATAATTAAAATATTTTTATAAAGATTTCCATTAGCTCAATTTGATTTGTATTTTGAACTATTTTATATTGCATAAACATATTTGCTAATTATAAAAAGGAAAACAATTAAATGAGTTTATTTTTGCGCACAATAACCTACTTGCAGTTTCAATTAATTATAAAAGCTCATCCTCCTTATACTTTCCTCTTAACAAAAACCGAGTTCTCCGTATCTTATCTCAGACAATAATTTTTTATTAAACAAAGTACACTTTCAGATTAATATTTAAATTCCCCTTATATCTCATTTTACAATCTACATCCTATCTTATGTTTAAAAAATCATTCGTTTGTAGTAATTTAATATAGGCTTATGAAGTTTTTTTTTAGACAAGTAAGATCGCCCTTCAAATCTGTATTCATATAAACTCTTAATATTTTCTTACCATGTTCACTTCTACAAATACATACCTCACTTTTCTATCTCACAAATTTCAATTAAATGGAACAAATGATATGTGCATTCTCATTAAAACTTTGTTAAGCCTCCACCCCTTCTCGAATCGGCACATTGATTGCAAGAGTCTGCAATTTATCACACCTCAGGAATTAGTATTGTAGACATATTCATTAACACTATTATGATTAGTAGTCATTTCGAACAAATGAGCGTATGGCAATTTTCACAGTGAGGTCCTATCATTTTTTCATTTGAAATGCCATATAACTTACATGCAACTATTGTAATCTGCATATAAGAGAAATAGTCTGAATAATGAGAGTGGATAGAGAGATGTGTATAAAATGTCCATGTGTGAGATGATGACTGAATGCGAAGGAGATACCTTGATGAGATGTACCTACATTATAATTTATAAACGTAAGTAAGTATAATACAAAAATTAATGAGTATAAGGATTTCGCGTATCTTGTAATTGTTGTAATGCTTTTATATATGTGCCAAAGGGGTGAGTTGAGTTCTTGAGCTTGGATATTGCCCATGGTGGAGATACACAGTATCCTTATGGAAGCTGGTGAGTCTCCTTGGTGTGTGTGCAATGGCGCAATAGTCTTTAGAATAACGTACAGGCGGGGTTCGTTCGTGCATTTCTCTCCTGGCTGGGGCTTCGGCCCAACTCGGGGACTTCCCATTTGAAATCTTTGACGGAAACGAGAAACAAGTCTGCCAGTTGAGTTCCTCTGTTTGAAGCGAGAGGACCAGCTGGGCTCCTCTTCCTCCACCATACATTCCCTAATTGAACTACCACGGTCACTTTTTTAATTACTCGAGTGTAGTCCAACTGGGGAGCTTGACGAGACTTCTTGAGAAATAAGTTGAAGAAGTGGGCGACGAGAGGCAAATTGAGTGAACCAGCTGATTGATTGATCTCGACTCTTTTGTTATTGTGCAAAAAGTGTGGGCCCAAAGGGCCTCCCGCTCCTCATCCCACCGACATGTTTCTCCTCACAACCAAGTCGCGATTGAAATCAACTCTGAATTAAACGAGTCTCATTCAAATTATTATTAAATACCCTTTATATTATTCAGACTCAGAAGGAGAGAAACTGTGGAAAGCATTTAAAGAGCCCATTTTGCAATATTCGATACTCTATTCCCAATCTGCAATCAAGAATCGTTCTACAATCTCTTTCAACTCTCCTCTCTCTTTGGCCGACGGAGGAACAATTGAGCCAAGAGCCTTTTAATTGTCACATATATTATTAAATTTAAAATGAGAGTACACTGTTTAGAAGCTGCCCTTTGAATAATTCTAAAGTGAACACAAAAACAATATTTGTTAATTGATTGGTTGGGCATGCGAGTTTTAAGCAATCCTTGTCCCAACAGCCCGATATCTGCTCGCACCGCCAACAATAACTTTTTAATTGGGTTATTAACAACGAGCTCATTAAATAGACAAAGATGAATAATTAGCGAAAATTTAGAAATTCTAATCGTTTCCTCAATAATTTTTCTCACTTTGTGATACACTCACTTTAATTTTATTCTCACTTTTCTTGTATATTTAATTATAATTTTATAGTAAAATAATGAGTACTCATGTTTGTAAAAGATAAATGAGACAAAGTAGGAAATCTTATTGATTTTGTCGTGTTTTTCTCACCATCCTTTCAATCTTGTGAGAGTTTAGTTAAAAAGCAAAAAGTGAAATCTCTTATTATTGTTCTTGAGTTGTACCTTTACAGAGAGTCAAATTGTCACCCTGTCACATGTACCTGTGTTTTCTATTCGTGCAATATTTAAGCCTATCTGTATATTATAAATGAGAATAATAATAATCAGGTAGGTCAACTTAATTAGAGTCAAGATGTGGGAAATGAGGAGTCTGAGCCGATTAAGTATGAAATTCCTTCTGAAGAATTTCAATGTGATACTTCTCCTCTGCCTCCTCTGGTCACCCTTTGGAACAGCGAATTTATACTCCAATCAATTTGCCATCCATGTTCCTTCTGGGGAAGAAAGGGCAAATGAAATTGCCAGAAAACATGGCTTTGTCAACCTTGGACAGGTTTGTCTGCATATTGTGGTTTTTTCTTCATTCGATCCTTTAGTTTCGTTCTCTCCTCTCTCAGCGTTCGGTCACGGTCTGTTCCTCGTTTTTTATCATACTAGTCGTGGCTGAAAGTTTTAATTTCTTTCAGTTTCAAACGCCTTTACTCCACACTTTAATAAAGCTTCAAATGAAGTTTAATTACATATGTTGCAAGGTGCAGTTTATTAACTGTGTGGCTCAAACGCTGCGGGATGAACGAGAGATCCTTTTACCTTTGCAATTTTATCACTCCCATCGTCTCAACCGTCTCAAGCATTATAATGATTTAAATTTGATTGTGTAAAATATCGGAGCATATTTTGAGCAATCGGACATACCACATTTGTACAAGTTGAATCATAAGAAGCTGAATCATTTGGGAACATCTGAGTTAGAGCGAGAAGGCTTTTCAAGCTTTAAATATTTGAGAGATACATTTCAGGGCCAAAGTCTTGATTCAAATTCTCAAGAAAACAGAGATATTAATCGAGTATAAAGATATGAATTATATTTGGAAGCATAATACATATAAGAAGACGTCAGGATACGCAGTATCCATTTACAATATTGTGAAATGAATCTTATGATTATTTAGTTAGACTTTTTTATGAAATAAACACATTTATAGCAAGATAAGCTTTTATGTACGATAAATGACCAAGCATAAGAGTTAAATTTTTAGATATTATTTGAAGAGGTAAATATATTTACTAATCGTTTAATTTTGCTTGTGCATATGCCTTTATATTCTGATAGCAAAATAGCCAAATAGGTATGTGTAAATTGGAACAAGAATTTAATACACACTAGTCTTGCACGTTAATATAAGATTATTACTCATGTTTTGTATATTGAATACAAGGTTCTTTTCCGTCCAATTTAATCTTTCTCATTCTAACTTATCATCCTAATTAATAAGAAAGATCCTCTTAAAAAAGCGAAAGTAGACGTTCAAAGACATATCCTCCTCCTCTTTGAGTGTTTTGGAAGCTGAGGATGGTGCTAAGAGTTTTTGCCTTAACTTTTAACTTTGTAAGTGAAAATGAGTTGAAGAGTAAAACAATGGGTGCTACTTCCTTCAATTACTTGCATCTTTTCCTCTAGATTCCGCCAAGATAAGAAATGCAAAGATGCTCAGCTTCAAAGAACCTGTACTTTAATATTTACATGATCCCTATATAATCATTTAAGCTATTCTTACTCATTTGAAAACAGGAAGTGACTTTTTTAGATCTTTTAATTATACATTTAATAAGATCTTATGTTTCTCAAAGATATAATTAATTATCACCTTTACTTTTTTACTGCGCTGTTCCGTAAACGCCCAAATAACTTAATTTGCCAATTAAAAATCATAATAAGAAATAAGTAATAACGAATGTAATTATTAATCGAAATTAAAATGATTCCAAAGAGGTTTTTCATTTACTTACAGAAATTTTAAAATACTCGTTTAAAAATATATTTTATAGATAAAATAAAGATTTAAAAGATTATATATTATATATTAGGTACATATTTATTTTATCTATTTTTGAGATTGGCGTAAGTATCTTGTCTGAGTTAGTAATAGAGAGAACATCCGGTTTAAATGAAACTAAATTGCAATTTTTATTATCTTTTGCCTTTATTTGATAATTTCAGCAATATTTTGCTAAACAAATGCAAACTTTTGCAGGTCATGAAGCCACAATGATACATACTCTCTCACTCGTCTATTAATTATTATTGTCATGTTCATCTGAGTGTATTTTATTTGCAAAATATACTTATATTTTAATATGCTAGCGAGATTCATAAATTCATCTATTTATTCTGTAAGGCTCCGTACCGCTGGCCACAATTTGTACATTCAGCATGAAAAACTATCCTCTTTAGCATATTATATCTAATTACGACTAACAAATATCTTAATTTCAACGCTTTTTTCTATTTCATTCTCTGGCTGTCAAAATGCCACCGTCAAGAATGAAAATTTTTTTAGATGTTTTAGATTGAAATATATTCCAATCTAAAGTAGTGAAAACGAATTGAATTGGAAAATACTTACAATGAAATTGATTAAAGGGAAATTAAAAGTTACTCACATTCAGTCATGAATGAAATGAGCATCTTTTTTCATACAATAGGTGTTTGAATATCTATCTATATTTTTTGATTTTATTGGAAATCTAATTTTAAAAATACTTTTGATTATTCTGTGATACTTTTGATTCTTTAATGTTTTAATATTTCAAATTATAATATAATGTTGAGTCGTGCAAAGAAAAATTAGCCTTTCAAATTAAATTGCTCGTTGATGTGAGAAGAAGAGATAACGGCTGAATTAGCTTTTTATGCCACTCGCTTAAACTCAATTACGATATCTCGTACATGATTTAAAAGTTCTAGGAAGGAAGTGGAAGCTACGTATGTCAGGAGTTAAATACCATCACATTTGGAATTAAATGGAATCCTTGTGTGTTTACTTATGTTTGCATTAATGTGATCTCACTCAACTCTATTAGATATTCATACTGATTTCCATTGTTCATTATTCTTCCTCGCTGTGGTGGACCAGCAATGATTCAGGCTTAATTCAGCTTATATCGCTAATCTATCACATCACTTTCTTCGAATCCACAAACATTGTGCGATGTTGTTGAATGATAAAATCAAATCTTACTTAAACTCTGTAATAGGGCGATATTAACCAACTGATGTTCAGAATTTCCGCCCTTGCGCCATTATTTTCTGGGAATTGGATTTTCTTATTAGCTCAACGTTTTTTATAATCCCTAAAAGGCTTTTAAAGAACTTTAGTGAAAGTTGCTTTTAAGGATTTTTAAAAATTATAAAGGGTTAGTACATTTATTTTTTAATTGTCTTCTTAAAGAACTGAAAAAAGAATATACTAAGGTAAAAAATAGTTCAAGTGATCTTTGACTTTTAAAAATAATTAAAATTAGGGCGTAATTGTCAAAGAAGTTGAAAAACTTTTTTCATTAGTAAAGCGTAGCTTAATCAAAAGAACATTTTAATTCTCGTATACTGGTAAAATTAAAGTGAAATAACATTAATTTGCAATAATAACCATATTATTTATAACTTGAAATTTTAAAGTTGGAATGTGCTCACAACCATTGTGCGTCACTCGTAGAGTACTTTATTTATATTTGCCAGAATTTACAAGCAATGTGACTTTAAATAAAACTCTCATGATTATTTTTGCTATTTCCATTAATAGTAGCTTTGTTTATGTTTATAGTTATTTTGATTTAAAAATGCGTATTGTTACGATATTGACTTATTTAGGTCAGGATCATGCAAAGGGGTATTTGTAAGTATTTGAACCATCTTAATGTATCCTTATCCTATTTATAACATTTTATTTTAAATCAAAGGTCAAATTCACTTCACCAGCACTGACCCAATCCCTTAAAGTTCTTATGCTTAGTCAATTCCAAAACATACTCAAGTTCTTTGTACCACTTGAGAAAGAAATTAACTGTCCTTGGGGCGATTTTAATAATATTCACAGCTTGTCTTTCGAAATCTCTCGTTTTAATGATTTTCTGTCAAATTGTATTTATATGCTTTGTGCATGGCAAGTATGTATCTCTTCACTTCGTGGCATTATTTTTATTTTTGGATCTTTTATTCATTTATACATAGAATAAGATAATAACAATGTGACTTTATTTAACAACAAAAATTTCTCTTACCTTCATCATCTTTCCATGCTTTTTGTATTTACAATTGAAGAAACTTTTGTTTGCCTATAATACCATATACCTCATAGTAAAATAAGCTATTTGTATATAGTAGTAAAAGCTCTTCATATCGCACACCCTGTCCCACAACTGTCCGCTGCATTCTGCAGTGAGAGTATTTTGGGCTATTAGGGAAAATAGAGCAATGTCATTTTTGAATGTTTCGCTATTCATCCAAAATCATTCATAACAATAACTAAGCCCGAAGCGACTGTAATATTAGTAATTTAAATGACCAAGACCAAAGTCCCTCTTGCACTTAATTCCATTTGTTCTACTGGTTTATATGCGTTGAAAGTATTCATTATGCTCATGCCAATTGTACCAATTTTCCATTTAATGACAGAATTCATAATGTGTAATGTAACAGAAAATTGTGTTCATTGAAGCGTGACAATACAATGCTATAGTCTATTGGATTGAATTCTTTCAGTAATAAAATTTGAAATATGAAATATTTAATTACCACAAGCTCAAGTTGTGAATCAAGAGACTATTATATTGGATTTATTAAAGGTTAAACTCATAAGATATTCATATTACTATTTTATATTTATCATATATGTTTAATGTACTTATCTCTTTTAACACATTTAGTTATTTGAACTATTAAAGTTCAGTTAATTCCTTCTCATTCACTTCATAATTAATACTTACATGAATACCGACATATCCTTAGAGGCTACATAGTTGTAATAATATTTCATTACCTCACTTCTTCGATTCTTGCTCATTGACGTTTTACCATATTGTGATTTCATAAATGCTTTTATAAAATGTATTTATTTTTATGTATATTTTATTACAGATTGGAAGTCTTCATGACTATTATCTATTGGAGCACGCGAAAGTGAGGAAGCGCTCGGTCGAGTCAAGTAGCGAACACCACGAACTTCTCAATGATGAACCTGATGTAAGGACTTTTCTCTTATTTTAGTTCGATCAATTTTTCTCTAGCAATGTAGCACGGCGCCGAGACGATAATTCAAATGCAAATATGGCAATGCTATTCCTTTGCATGTTAAAGAACTTCAAAAACATGAAACAAATAAGGAAAAATCAATTAAAATTATTTATTCAAACGGTCACGATCAATTGAATTTTATTTTCTATTAACCTTATTATCAGTTTTATCAGTCAATGAGTAACCGTTTTCACATCCGTTTTCCTAGTTTTTCATTAGCTTAAATTGTAATAAAAATGCATTTTTGTCTATTTTGATTTTGGCAAAAGTCGATCGTCTTGTACAGCCTGACATTTAAGGAAACTTTTGATTCAGAGGAGCATGTCTACCCCAGGTAGTTCTTGTGAGACAGTACAAACATGTATGTTATGTACATGCGTTGTAAAATCCTAATTGTTCACTCCTTAAATTGACGAGACGGAGTGAAGTAGGAGGAGACAATGAATATGAGACATGAGACAACTGCTAATGAAGCGCAAATCGAGTGGATACAAACACTCCTCCTTCTAAACTCCTGTACTTATGCTCCCTATGAAATGTCGTTTTGAAGAAGCAGGAGTTAACGGAATTTTGGTTTCTCCTGTTTCTTTAGGTCCTCTGGTTTGAGCAGCAAGTTGAGAAGAAACGAGTGAAGCGTGATTTTTCATATTACGAGGGAACTTCTGGCCCGTACTTCTCTTCAGCAAATTCCTACACACAGAGCAATCCAATCTTCTATGATCCCCTCTTCAAGGAGCAATGGTACTTGGTAAGGAGCATTTTATTATTTATGCCTACATATGTTAGTATACGAGGTAATGCTTCAGCAATATGTCCGCAAAATTGAAAATGGATGATGAAATTGAAAATGTAATTTTAAGATTAAATCTTGTTCAATCAATGAAAGAGAGAAGAGATGAGAGAAGCTTATTAGTTTTGAAGTGCAAATATAAAATATTTAACGAGATTACTCAAATTAACAAGAACTACGGAAGTCTTTGTGTAGGCGTAGGACTCAAATTGCATTACAGTTAATTCAGAGGAATAACATTACACGATTCAATTCCAAGTTGTAATGAATAGATTTCCTTCCTTTCCCACTATTTTGATTAAAACAAAATGTATTTTAGAGTAAACCCTAGGAGGCATTAAAGGGGAAATCAATGGAGACATGTTGAAAATCTCAGTAACTCTGAAGGTTCATTGTCAGGGCAAACACAAAAAAGCTCTTTCTATTGTATACTGATGTCTGAAGAGCGCCATACTCAATTGAGCTCAATTCCCAATTTAATTTAACTAGATCTCACAAATAAAGTATCTATAAAGCCCAAACTTGCCAAAAACATTCCTACTGTGACAAAATGAGTTGCTTTTAAGAGCATATTAGAAAAATAGGATTCTAAAAAACTTGCCTATAATATTAATTTAGCTATTAATGTAGATTATTTTTTATTTTGAAAAATCAATAATGAGCCTGCGTTCTATTCAAACAGCAGCTACAATAAATGCAATCAATCTCAGCTGTTATTTGCATAACCTTATTAATTTTTATTACTTTTTATATAATGAATCGATTATTAATCTTTGACATTTACTATTTCACTATTCGAAATTAAATAATAAATAAATTAATGTGATTGAGAATTCACTTTATGCTTTGCAATAATACGCTAAAGTAAAATTATTTAGTGTATTTTATAGGTATGTATTCAGTTCCACATGCAATTTTGCAATTTCGTCGTGATTATTCTTTTCAAACAAGAAATTGTATCGAGTAATTATAAAACTTCAAACATTCATTTATTTAAAGAATATTCTCAATATCAATTTTGATTGTCATTTTAATAAGTAGTCAATTAAGTGTTTATATACTTCATCCCTAATGACTTAAACTCCTATTTACCTTTTACATTTAATAATCGACATTGGTTAAATAAACAATTGTTGTTGAAACATGACATATTTGAATATTAGATAGATAGTGTGTTACTGCGCTTAAGATATTATTTTTAAAATAATATCTCTTCCGCTATTAAACTAAAATTGATCTCTGGACGAGAGAACATGGTAATATGAAATGGAAAGCACTGAAGAATAACAAATATATGAGAGAAATTGATCTCGTATGTGTTTTTATATAGGAAATGATAGGGCTTTTAAAGTATTAAATTTCCATGAATAATATGTGGATGTGTCTGTGTGTATTATTGCCGTACCCGGTACGAGATTACATTCTACTTTTGATAGCAATTTATATTTATTATCCTAGGAAAAAAATTTGATTTATGATCTCTGTTTATTAGACATACAAAAAAATAAATAATTATTAATTTACTACTTAAGGCATTAACAAGTATAAAAGCATTAAGTTAAGCCAAAATTTAAAAAATAAAATAATTTTTCAGACTGGAGGGTCAAAAGATGGGTTCGATATGAATGTAGTCACCGCTTGGCGGAAGGGATTTAGTGGTAAAGGCGTTGTCGTCTCAATCCTGGACGATGGAATTCAACCCAATCATCCTGACCTCATTCAAAACTATGTAAGTTTCTTTTAATTCTCTACTTTTTTCATCTGGTATGATGTAATATTACAGTAAGTAGTATCTTGCAGTTTATTAAGGTATTTCATGGGTATACCATCTGTAGATAGCAGATAGGTACTCATATGATAAAATCAGTTCATTTGATTCTTTAGATTTAGTTTTTACAGTTACTGATTATCCTTACTTATTTTGCATAAAATATACGATAATTACTTTTATGTAATAAATCATTAATTCTTACTATAATAGTTTGATTTAATATTATGCCATATGCCAGATCTTCATCAATTCTGAACGATTAGGATATTCCAACTAAAAAGTCACAAGGAAATTGCGATTTGAATAGACATCAAATGCAATGAAAAGATTCGGTAAACAAGATAGGTATCTTCGATCTTCTCATTGTCAGTGTTAATAAAATATAAATTTTTGTTCCTGCATACTTCAAATTACCATATATTGCAGGCCGTCTTTTGTCTATGGTCAAGGCCTTTGTTCAAGTTCATAAGATGGTATGGTGGCATGCACTTAAAAGCAAATTTATTTATCATCAGATCTGTCAAGTTCTCTAGGTGTATTTCAAATTCTTCCAACACAAAATTAATTATCACAATAATCAATGAATCAGCACTCTGAACCATCACTGTTTTAAACAATGAAAATCGTGTTTAAATTTAATTAACGCTGTATTCATAACAAATTTTGGTGGATTTAAGGATTATGTTAGACAATCTAACATTGGATTCATTCATTCATGTATGTATATTACATAATCTTAAGCTAAATTGTCAATCTCATTTTAATATAATTAAAAACATTATTTAATTTGAATATTATCCAAATGGTACATTTACAATTCAACATAATGTGATAAGTGTTATAATGCATTTCGTGCATTATTGTTGACAGGAAAGGATAAAATTGAGCAATGAGGATTTCTAAAAAACGACAAGACAATTGTGCATGCATTTTCTTAATGCAGAGAAATAATACTTTTCATTGACTTTATTACATAACAACATGCACATCATCATACACCTATCCCTTACATTTAGTAATGTGACAATTTCAGTCAATTTGATGAGCTGAATAAAATAGAGCAACGGAACTTGTTTGTTATCGATACTAAATACTAAATAGAATAAAAGGGAATGATTATATCTTATATTACCTCTTAAACATTATTATGAATATGAGACTAATATTGCCTACAAGAGTCACGAATTAAATATCTTTATGTAGAATTATTACAATCACAATGAGTTAAATATTAGTGACAAATAAACTGAAAAATGAAAGACAAAGCACAAAGTTCACATCGGTTCATTCTTCCTTTCTGTACGAGCGTGTTGAAAATTTAAATGATACTAGACAGCGAATGAGTCGAATCAGAGAGTGAAATCGAGAATAGAAATTAGCATGAATACACAAACACCCATAAGCCATTTGATTGTTTACATGTCCAACGTCTATCACATACATGAGCGCGAAATAAAAGATAACTTTCAGCCAAACACACAGAGGTATATCAAATACACAGGTCTTTTCTTCCTTTGCCATAAGATTAAATGAACAATGTCTTTTTCTGTCCCCCTCCAAGGTTTGGGCTTTAAGGTTAAGACGAATAATAATTGTTTTATTTTCAACTCCTCAAACTTGAGAGTCTCGATGTGCAGTCGAGTTTCTACTGAATATTTTTCTACTCTAATTTGCAATGCTTATTTATGTTAATATGGAATTTTTGACTCTCTCTTCAAAACCCCAGCTTGAATTATTTACATTCGAGTGCAAAACTGCAAATTTTAAACATACAAGTTAAAAGTCATACTGAAATACTTACATTATATTTATTAGAACAATTTATTTTACAAGCAAAAGATAAAATATTGCTAAATATTTATCTATAATCAAATCCTTGAATATTTTTTAAATAACATTGTAATTTTCATGCAATTTTTTTTACTTAAACATCTAATTAAATAAGGTAATGATGACTATTCGAGAACCGGACAAGCTTCCTATTAAATAAGAACATAAATTATCTTTGGTTATATTCCACCATTGAGTGGCATTGAGTCTTTTTATATAGAAAAGTTATGAATTCGATTACACGACCACAATAGCATATCACATCCTGAATCCAACGATGAGTTTGTAAATGACTCCTCATATAATCATCTTCTCTTCATCAAGTTCTTTATTTCTTTTGGCTAAATGCCTATACAAGAAGCTAAATGAAGAATTTGTGTAAGTAGGTAGGAGCAAGAGCATTTATGAACAGAATGAACACTATTGCTCATATTCATAGAAAGAAATGGAAAGTTGGTGAAGCATGTAACTCTTTCCTTCTCATCCACCATCTTCTTCAGCATCAAGTTAATAAACCTTAAATGGCTTTATCAACTTGATGTTTCAGAATAGAATTTTCATTAACTATTATTATGTTGGTATAATATCCACATCGTCCCCATTCAAATTATATGACAAAATTACTTTGAAATTTACTGCGTCTCTCATAAGTTTCAAAATTACTTAAATTCACTCTTAAACTATGCCTTTCAATGCAATAATTCAGAGCTTTTATGGCTAGGCACTTGAGCATTAAAATACGTATTATTTAAAGTATATAGCACACACAAAAGCATAATGCATCATATACTATTTGGATTTGAGCAATGGAGCAATTCATGAATCATTTATCACTGGAGATCGAAATCTGAGAATCTCCAAAGTCACATCAAGGAGAGTTGAAAATGAAATCGATTTCCATTTAAGTGCCTATCGGTATCGTTAACTATCGGTATTGTGATTACAAATGGCATATTATTTATTGTTAAGTAGGATCTAAAACATGTTTGAATTTCCATTTTCAGGATCCAAGAGCTTCCACAGATATCAACGACAATGACTCAGACCCGACGCCCCAAGACAATGGGGACAACAAGCACGGGACGAGATGTGCGGGGGAAGTTGCAGCCCAAGCCGGAAACAACATCTGCGGCGTGGGCGTGGCTTTTAACTCTTCCATCGGAGGCGTCCGAATGTTGGACGGAACGGTGAACGATGCGGTGGAAGCAAAAGCCCTCGGCCTCAATCCCGACCATGTTGACATTTACTCAGCCTCTTGGGGTCCAGAAGATGATGGAAAAACGGTCGATGGTCCGGGACCGCTCGCAAGGAGAGCTTTCATTTATGGAGTCACTAATGTGAGTTTTGAATTTTTCCGTGTCTTCAACTTATGCTCGATCCACTTACCCCATTATGTCGCTGAAATATTTAAGCTAAAGTTGGTGAAATATGAAAGAGACTTAAATTCTCCTGAACCACTTTCTTTTGCACGAAATAAAATACAGATATTACACTAAAAGACTCAACTCTATCACCAGCCGCATAGAGTTTTATAGTCTCCGTCAAACTTATCTTACTAAGCTTGATGCAATGTATGGAAAATGACCAACGTAAAGATAGATGATATTTTTAGCTAGCTTTTTATCATTAAATTAATCATTTAATTATTAAATTATCAATATATATATATATATTATAGTGAGATAAGGTATATTTATATAAATAAAATTACGGATACTGACGATTGAAATTAGTTAAATTTTATAAAGTTAAATAAATATTTTATAAATATAACATTTATTATACAAACTTCACGTGGGTCAAATATTTACGTATGGGCCAGCGCAGACTAAATTTCCATGAATATTTCTTCAAGCTCAGCTATAATATCAAACCATTTTCCAAAAGAGCCCCTCATTTCGTATTCTGTTCGCCTATTCTCGACAGCAATACTCAGACTAATAAATAAGGTTTCGACATTAAATATTGTGTTTCTAGTTAGGTCAGGGCCCATGAGCCGCCGCAAAGACCCATTG
Organism: Neelides sp. FZ-2019; assembly: GCA_009869795.1. Classification (NCBI taxonomy): domain Eukaryota; kingdom Metazoa; phylum Arthropoda; class Collembola; order Neelipleona; family Neelidae; genus Neelides; species Neelides sp. FZ-2019. The sequence goes on from VJMY01000771.1 coordinate 17,574, forward strand.
TTCATCGAAAAAATTGTGCGGAGAGAGTGTTTAGGGGCTTTTAATCTTTAGCTATTTTTTTGTATTAAAGGGTCGACGTGGGCTTGGGTCAATTTTCGTGTGGGCTTCTGGTAACGGAGGCCGTCATGTGGACTCATGTAACTGTGATGGATATACGAACTCAATCTTTACACTCTCGATCTCCTCAGCGACCCAGGGAGGCTACAAGCCATGGTATTTGGAAGAATGTGCCTCTACACTTGCTACGACCTATTCGAGCGGAACTCCCACCTTGGTAAAACTCGAACTTGTATTTATGAGACGATATAAACTCAACTCTTGCTTGCAACTCTTGTAAGCTCTTAATCTAATTCCTCCCCTTTTGGTTCATTTCAGGACAAAAGCGTGGCAACGGTTGACATGGATGGTCGCCTGAGACCAGACCACATTTGCACGGTTGAGCATACGGGAACGAGTGCGAGTGCTCCGCTCGCTGCGGGAATCGCTGCTCTAGCCCTCGAAGCTAACAGGAATCTCAGCTGGAGAGATTTGCAACATTTGGTTGTGATGACAAGTCGGTCGGATCCGTTGGAGAAGGAGGAAGGATGGTACGTCAACGGAGTCAATCGAAAATGTAAGCTGATTTTCTATTTCAAATGGCCTATTTTCCTTAAGAGCCTCGTCGGCTCTTTCATTTCAAATTCAATTTCCTTTTCCGCTCAGCTGCAGGGATTCTGTTGTCTTAATAAAGTTCAGTGGCAGTTGACACAAATAGAATCATTTCTTTAAATCCACGACTCGTACTACATATGGATCTATTAACAAATGAACAAATGCCTTCTTTTAGGAAATGTTATACATAATATATACATTTATTATAATCGTTATTCATGCTTGGAGTTACAAAGTCTATAAACATGAAACCATCCTTATATCTTTATATATAGGAGAAAATCTCGAATGAATTCATGCATAAATAATTTTCAAATTGACTTTTTTTTACATTGTTTTCTCGCAGCGTTACTTTTACTGCGAGTGAGTAAAAAAAACTTTTTATTCTTTTTTAACAGTCAGTCACAAGTTTGGGTATGGCCTAATGGATGCCGGGAAAATGGTAGATTTGGCCTCAAATTGGATTGGAGTTCCGCCGCAACATATTTGCAAATCTCGGGAGATCCGGGAAGACCGGGAAATCCCTGGAGCGCATCTTGGGAAAGTCAAAGTTTTCATGGATGTTGATGGATGTGCCCACACAAACTCTGAAATCCGGTTTTTGGAACACGTACAGTGCAAAATCTCCTTAAGATTTTTCCCTCGAGGAAATCTCCGGATTTTGTTAACTTCTCCAATGGGCACAACTTCGGTCCTTTTATTTGAGCGCCCGAGAGATGTGTCAAGCTCAAATTTTGACGACTGGCCGTTCCTCTCTGTTCACTTCTGGGGCGAACAAGCTCATGGAAGATGGACGCTTGAAATTATCAATTCTGGAAGTAGACGTATTAATCAGCCTGGTAAATTGCTTTTACTTTCTATTTCCATTATTAATCAGATCAGTCATTTGAATAATTGAACTACTGTTTATTTTTTAATGTGAATTAATTAAACTTTTATTGAAAATTCTAAACAGGAATATTGAAAAAATGGCAACTTATACTCTACGGAACAGATGTAAATCCGGTGAGGCTTAAGGGCCGATCTGTTGCCTATCCAGCAATAACCCAACAACCTTACGAGTCTCAAGTTTCTCCCGTTCAACCACAATACCGCCAAGGATCTCCGCTCTTCCCTCGATATATTCCTCAAGAGTATCTCTACGGCGGAGCTTCTGAGACAGTCCCGAAAGTTCAACACAAACCCTCGATGAATCGAACGGAATGTAAAGACTTTTGGATTCCAGACCTCCAGATTTGTGTCAACGATTGTCCAGAAGGATACTTTGGAGGTAATTCCACTCAATCTTGACCTTCTCACTTTCTTAGCAAATCTCCTCTTACATCCTCCCTACGTCACCCCATTAGCCTTGGAGTTTATAATAAATCAAACACAACACGCACAGGACTGAAGGTAAATACTAAAATGATTAATATTTATGTCTATTTCCCAGATGATAAGAAAGACTGCCTTTCTTGTCAGCAAAGGTGCAAGTCTTGCTATAATGGCACATCATGTCGAGCTTGTGAACACAACTTGGTTCTTCATGGAACACAATGTTTATCGATCTGCCCAGAAGGACACTACGAAGCTGACTCTTCTTGCGAGAAGTGCGAATTACCAACTTGTGCCTCGTGCGGTGGGCCTATGGGAAAAGACTGTACTCGATGTAAATTTGGTTTTGTCCTTCTGAATAATGATTGTGTCGGGGAATGTCCAGAAGGCTTCCGGAAAACCAAGCATTTCGAATGTTCATCATGCTCAGTGGGATGCAAGAGTTGTGACGACGAGGGGAAATGCACCAATTGTTCTGCGGGATACTCCCTCGACTCAAATGACAATTTCTGCACTCTCGATGAAAAGGTAGAATATGAGAAAAAATAATTTAAAAAACGTATTAAATAAACTTGTAAAAAATATTTACCTACTATACTTTTACTACCTATTTAAAAAAAATATTTACACAAAAATAATTTTATATAGCCAAAATACTTAATTAATTCTTATTGTGTAAAATATGATTGTGTTTGAAATTTATTATATAAATACTTACAATAACTCTCAGCATGTTAATATATTATGTAGAATACGATCCTATTGTACAGATCTACTTAAAATACTGTATTATTTACCCATATACACACGTTATTGTAATTTTTAGTTTACTAGTTTGTATCAAACACACATTTTATGATTAAATAAACACCACATCATTTTTATTTTGCACGTTGACTTGTTTGTGTATTACAATTATGGTTGTTGTTTTGGTCTGACTGAGCAGGAATGTCCAAAGAGTATGTTCATGCCTGGCGAAGCGAAGGAGTGTGTGGGTTGTGGGAACGAAGACTGCATAAGATGCATAGGCCCTGGACAGTGTGTTGAGTGTGCTGAGGGTTTACTAGTTCATCAAGGTGATTGTCTTTCCCACTGCTACGATGGACTCTTCACTGCGGCGAACAAGAAAGAATGTCTATTCTGCCCAAAACTATGTACCAAATGTGACTCTTCGGCAATGTGCAGTCAGTGCCGATCTGATGCTTACCTTGAAGAAGGTCAATGTCTTCCGCATTGTTCCAACGGGTAAAAGATTCTTAACATGTTTGCTTCAAGTTCATTTCGATCAAGTAGTGGCAAAATGAGTAAATGCTAATAAACTTGTTTGTAATTTCTTTCACTCACTCTCTTAGATATTACAACGATGCTGGAACATGTGCCCTCTGCTCTCCTGCCTGTAAAGACTTGTATTGGCGGAAGTGACGATGAATGCGTTACGTGCAGTGGAGATTACGAGTTTGTCAAGGGAAAATGCACGAGTCCAACTAATCTGATCACAAAGGAAACCAACACGTCGCCTTTGACTCCTGGAGACGAAGAAGAAACTCAAGCTCGTTGTCCAGATTCAATGTGGTTGAATCCGGAAACTAATTCTTGTGAGCCGTGCCACGAAACTTGTTCAAAGTGCAACGGTAAAAGCTTAACTGCAGAAAATTTTATTAATAAAAGACTTTGACATTAAAAGTTCAATTAAAAATTATTTTTATTTGATTAAATTGATGATGATGATGAAATTTTGTTTGGTATATTAACAACTTTTTTGTTTCAGGTGGAAAGGCATACAATTGCAGGAGCTGTGTTTTCCCATTTAAATTGGATAGGGGAAGCAGTCAGTGCATTCCATGCTGTTCTCACAGTGGAGAACATGACTGTTGTCATTGCGAGGACAAGAGACATGCTCAATTTGTCACAAAGCCACTCATTCTCAGTTATAATAGTGAGTATTGCATAATGACAATTTTTATTTGTAAAATATTTTTAATTCATTTTTAATATATTTAATGAAACTGATAAACTCAATTCCAAATGGAATTAATAGGTGAGTGTCATTTCGTATCAAGAAGAGTGTCAGAATCGGAAGAAAAGTCGTTGAGCAGCGGAACGTGGGATGATTCCCTCGTCCTGAGCTTCTTCTGGCTCTCCGTTTTCTTCGCTCTCGTGACCCTCTTTGTCATTTTCCAAAGGAGGAAAAGAGACTTGGGGAGCAATCCTCTTACCGAATTCTCAACAATTCAAAATGGTTCAAAGCAGATGTACAGCAAATATTTACCAGTGAGTTTGGGAGAGGAGCACCACCTTAATCAATGTGATGGAGATGATGATGAAGAATCCTGTGGGCTCGAATTCGACTTGGAAGAACCGTCTGACATCTCAGAAGGAGTCCCATTAGTACTCAAGACTTGAAATTAATCTTTTTTCATTTATATATTATAGCTATGTTAAATAGTTTGATAAAAAGTACCATTATTATTCTCTTATGAAAGTTTTCCATGCATAAATCCTACATTACCTACCTAATTATATATGATGATTTCTACTTCTACAAAAAATCTTTGTTCAATGCGATGAAAGGAGGCATGGATGTACTATATGTATATTGTTTACTTATTGTATCTATATATTTTATGTAGATTCTAAAATCGCATTCTTTAATTATTATTATATATACTAGTATACTCGATCACGACAAAGTCGCAACTTAAGTTTAAATAAATTGAACAATCTAATATTAATCCACTATAGAACTGCAATTCAAGATTTTACCTGTTTCAGATGTGAGAAGACCAAATTTTGATATTAAGAAAACATTTAATAAACGTCTTAACAATGAACATTTGTTTCACAATATCCCTAGATTATTAATTCGAAAGAGTGAGTACCTTTCTCCATTTTTACTTTACTAAAATGTATCGTGTTCATGCTGAATCTCCCATGGATTTCTAATGTCTATAATTACTAACTAATTAATTATTATTAAAAATATTAAACGAAGAAAACAAAAAACAAGGTTATTCTCTATTTTAAGGATATAAAAGTAGGTAAATATACTCGATATCAACTATGATTAATTAAGGTGCGTTCAAGTAAATTATATGTAGAACGGTACTACATAAACAATTCTTTAAGTGAATTACAATTACAACTTAAAATAACATTTTTTAGTATAATTGCTAAAAATGCTTTATTTACTTTATCACTTCTAATCAAAATGAATTTGAAACATTTTTTAAACCATTCACCCGTTACATTGCTTGAGAGTTCAATCCTTGCTTAATGAAAAAATGGTAATTTGTTAAAAAATTGAAAATATTTAACTCATTAAATATTGGTTGTTTTTCATTGTTCTATTAAGTCTTTAAACTTAATTACGATTTAATGAAATCTTATTGCCCATTATTCCCATTGTCGTATTGTTCCCTTCCCTCAATTCCCTGAACCCAAAGACGGTGTGAAATAACTACTTATATAAGATTGTATATTGTAAGAGTAAGAGAAAGCAGAATCAAATAGCTAGCCAAAATTATTTTGAATTGAACAAACACCAACCCATTTATTATCATCAAATATTGTTAGAACGAATTTTATTATATTGTAGAAAAAAAAGAGTTAATAAAAATGATTGAAAATTTTGACTAAATATACTTATTAATTTTTTTGCTTTATGTAAAAAAAATCATAAATTGATCTGGCGATTTTTTGCATAATAATATTTTTTTCGGCATCCACTTTCATGCATTTTAAATTATGTTTATAAACAACAAGTTAATTGGAATAACAAATAAAACTATAAAAACTCTGCATTTTGAGACGTCGTTAGTTGAGGGTGCTGCAGTTGTATTGAGCGTCGTAGAGCGACGAGTTGGATGAGTCGTCTCTTGATAAAAGACCTCAATCCTGTCAATTAAAACGAATTCTTCTTTTCCCATAACATGAGCTTCGACCATTATCTGCAAAATTCCATGAGAGAGTTTGTCAACAATATAGGCACTGGGTATTAGGTATTTAATAATAAAATAACAACAAGTAAAAGAAATATGAAGTTACATTCTAAATACCATCTTACATGTTACATCATGTTAAATATTAATTTAAATGAAAAATAATCACCTTATTAGAGCCAGGAAAAGGAATGCTCATTTCGACCCATTCATAAGACGCTGTCGACGAGGATGAAATAGTGTAAAATGGAAATTCTTTTGCATTCTTTTTTATGAGAATTTTCGCGCCTCCTTGTATATAATATTTTAAGGAAACAGTCGTAAGGAGTTGAGCAACTGAAGTGTAAGTGAATGCTGCTTTTGTTTCGCTTATTGTCCCATTACTTTCATGAATATCATAACTTTTATTTGGGCTTTCCAATACGTCATTGGTCGTGTAAGAATTGAAAATCACGGCCCAGACTCCTCTTGCGTCTTTAAAATTGTCAAATTGAAAGTCATTTGGAATTCTCTCCTTGAGAATTTTAAGTTGAGAGCCAGTTGGGTAATAAGAATATCCCCCATTTAATTTCCAAGCTCTGAAAATATCTCGTTCAGTGTCAAGAGTAATACTCCAAATGCCTTCACTCGTCGGAAATATTGAGATCAAAACGAGCAGAATGATGTTCCTTATATAACTCATGATTTTTGTTTTTTAAACTTGAAATCTCAAAAAATACTTTTTAAAAGAACTAACAACCGAGTTTTATCTATATTCACTCAAAAATGGTTCAATTACTAAATGGATCAAACGAACAAGGAAGACATTTACAAGAATTTCTTTAGGAGATTTAGTTTGATTTTATCATAGGTACAGTACTTTTTTAGAAGCATTAAAGATAAATAGGAAAATATCCTATATACTTATTTTGATGCTAGTATTTACTTGAATAAACACTATATACCCAGTCTTTATATTTAATAAAGCATAAAATATTTTTATGAATATCACGTTTTCTTGGAAGGATAAAAAGGATCTTTATCGCTAACAAATGTGAAAGACTTAGGGGTGATAAAATAGAAAACATTACAGTTCAAAGAGTCCCCTGACTCAATGTCCAAAATCCAACAGAAACTCAACATTATAACAATAAGCATACAAGTCACGAAATTAAAGAAGCATGAAAAATCTTAGCCCTTTGGGGTTATAAGTTATAATAATACTTTGTTTATAGTTGATTAAATGACTCATAATAAGGAATTTAAATAGCATCAAGAATAATAAAACACTAATATAGTGCAAAATAATATATTAGAATTATAGAGATTATCTAACGATGCTAATAAACATTTTTTATGTATTTTAATACATTTATGTAATATCTAATAATAATACGAAGTGCATTATATTATAGAGGTTATATAACTATCTCTATATCTCTATAGGTCACTCTTTACTAATGGATAAAATAGTACTATTTATATAAAGAATTTATTTATTTGAGCATAGTAAATAAACATCTAGAAGATTAAGTTTAAAATAGTTTTTTAATTAAGATATATGTATAGTAATAAAATAATGATATTATGACCTATAGGTAGGTAATATAAACATCAGTTTCATCAGACTTGTACTTAGTGGAAGAGTATAGAAGGTACATAGAAGCAGAGGAAAGAATGTGCAAGAGAACTTTAACCAATTGCCTTTTGCTATGCTATGAGGTATTCTAATCTTTTATTTGAAATAAAATACTTTTCTGAGATTCACATTGGGATTGGCTCGTTATTAAGAAATGTATTAAGTTGAAGAAGCATCATTACGCTCGTTCATTTTGCGAGTTCCGCATTTTAATAATAGAAAATCCGTGCGAATGAATGTGGGTGTTCTATTGGATTTGGAGGAGAGAAATAAAAATAGTTGTGTAGAGAGGAATAATGAATTTAAAGACCGAGAAGTGCCTGATGGAAGAGCCGAGTATATTTTTAGAGTAATGGAAAAAAAGTGGAGATTTGAGAGGCTTCGGCATTTATAGCAACTTAAGGATTCGATCCAAAACTGCTCCTCATTCATTCTCGACTTTATTTCAGTTTATGCGAATTCGTTGTGTAAACTTCCTAGTCTTATCCTATTTCCAAACACGAGGAAACTATTTATTGGAAGACTCAAAATATTTAGTTCTGTAATTAATTATATTTAAGTAATATTGCAATTACAATAAAATAATTAAAAAGTGAACATGAGTTCATCACAAGTTGATCAGTGTTCAGTTTGCAAAGTCATTAGTTCAAAAAGTTGTTCAAATTGTAGAAAAGTGAGTTACTGTTCAGCAGAACATCAAAAACAAGATTGGAAGCTTCACAAGATTGATTGTTTCCCTGCTGAAATCCAAGTGAATGATGTTGAAGGACGCCATTTCGTCGCGACAAAGGAAATTCGACAAGGAGAAGTCGTTTTTAAAGACAATGCGCTCCTAAGCGGTCCTTCCCTTCCAGGAAGATTCGATTCGACCCTTTGCATTGGATGTTATCGGCGAAATGCCATTGGGAAAAAGTGCCCAAATTGCCACTGGCCCCTTTGCACTCCTGGTTGCGGAGATCATCCGCGTTTCGAATGTGAAATATTTAATAAGAAAAAAATCAAGCCTTCAGCTACGGCCTTTGATTACGTATTTATTTGCATTCTCCGAGGAATTCTTTTGACTGGCGAACAGAAGAAAAAGCTTCTTCACTTCGTTTCGCATTGTGGGGCTCGTTTGGATGATAGTGAAGCGGTGGAGTGTTCGAAAACTGTTTTTTCCATAATTAAGAAACACGGACTTGAATTCGAGTTTGACGTTGTTCACAGAATTGCCGGAATTTGGGCCATAAACTCCTACGGAACCAACTCCGAACTCAGCATCAAGTGTAACGACAACTCAAAAATGGCAACTTATCTTTTTCCTAAGCTAGGAATGGCCTCACATAACTGTATTGCCAATACGCGGGGGATCCTTAATTATAAAAATGGCAGAGCTGAGATGATCCTCATTGCCACGCTCCTAATTGAAAAGGGAAGTTCCATCCGCACAACGTATATTGAAGTCGGAGAAGGAACATTAGATAGACGGTTGGCCTTAAAACAGAACTACTTCTTTGTTTGCAAATGCTCGCGTTGTGGAGATAAAACTGAAGGGGGGTCTCATTATTCCTCTATTAAATGTAACACATGTGTTGACGGCTATCTCCTTCCTAATGAACCCCTTGAAGATGGATCACTCTGGGCTTGCAATAATAGTAAGAAGGGAAACACGTGTCCCGAAATGAACCAGAACGTTATTGAAGAACTTCTCAAATCACTCAAAGAGGAACTAAAAGAGTCTTCAGGTGACACCGGGGATTTGGAGACTTTTATCACCACTCACTCTGGAAAAACATTGCATAAAAATCATTGGTTAATTGTCGAGGCTGAGTTTCGCCTGTTGCAATTTTTATCTTCGTCATTTAGACAAGGAAATGTACCGGATCGGACGTTAAAAGGGTTAATTAAGCGTGTCCATGGCCTTGTGAGACATCTCATAACTTTGGCCAATTTAATTCGTCCTGGATTTAACTCATATAGAGGAAGAATTCTGTATTGCTCTGCGGAAGCAAAGTTTTCCGAAATTCTCTTGCACCCATCAGGAGATTTCAAAGAACAATCAAAGAAATTAGATAATCTCAAGAAGGAGACTGAAGAGGTAATTAGGATGCTCGACATTGAACCAGAAGGATCAGAGGAACATTATCTGGGGAATTTTCTCAAGAAAAATGTCGAAGAGATTGACACGATGAGTAAACTTATAAACTTTTAATTTCTTATATAATACGATGGATTAATCAGAAAATAGTAATATTTATTAGATATATTAAGAATATATTTATAGAAAAAGTATTATATTTAAAAGATTCAATAAATTGAATCATTGTTTAAACTTTTATATTTATTTTATTTAAAATAAATTATCAAATTAAAAAATATTTTAATTCAATAATTATTCGTAAACCATGAACATGAATAATCAACTTAAATTAATAGTGTTTTAATTTTAATTTGGAATAATTAACCCTAATTAATCTTCATAGACCAGCTTTCCCATCCAAAACAATCCTAAGTAAGTTGGGACATAAAAGTGGTTCTGAGACTACGAAATGAATATAAAAACCGCATTGATTGTAAAATTAATTTCCGTTTGTCTATTGTCTCAAAAGTCATTTCACTGGCTTTCACCTGTACGGTGTAAGGTGCTTTCCTGCTTTAGTTTACGAGTGCGAGAAAGTTCAGCAAAGTTTAGAAGAAAGCGCGAAGCCGCGACATCCAAAGTTCGGATATAAATATGATATATTACTGATTTGAGTGATTTGATTTATACTTAAATCCTATTACTCCACGTTCCACAAGACTTTTGTGATTTTTGAATAGGTAGCTAATTGAGTTTTTGAGTTCATCTTTTATGTTGAATAATGGAAGAACAAAATTGCTCCGTAAGTTCAAGTTCTACTGGAGCTGAAATCACCTCAGCCTTCAAGATAATTAACGAGATCAAAGCGAAAGAGAAGTTAATGAGAGAAAAGAGAGAGAAGGTTGAAATAGAAATTTCACAGAAGAGAAAAACTCTCCAAGAAGGTATAAGAAATCTTATTAGAAAAGTGTTTTAATATTAGATAATATAAACGAAGCATACTTTAAATTGTTAATTGTTCTTTTATGAGACGTGTTTAATTTTTTTATTGATTCTTTTCTCTTTTTTTAGAAATCCATTTATTGTCACTGAAGCTAAAAGAGTTGCTCGAATTGAAGCAAAAGGAACAACTCTTGAGCGTCAATTTCCAAAAGGACGAACAAACTTGTCTTCATCAATCAAAAGAGAGAGATGAGCTCTTCAATGAGTACTTGAAATATCAAATGCTACTTGAAGACAAAACCAAAATTTTGACAACCTTGAATTCGGATTATGAAAATAGCATGACCGTGACAAAAGCTCACATTTCGAAAGTCCAAAATTTTGAAGCCATCAATGAAAGTTCGAAAGAAATTCAATCTTTGAAAGCCGAGATTTGTCAACTATTGGAGCTCAGTAAGTTACACTTACACACTGAATGAATTTTCATTATGTATGGTATGACAATACTATTAAAATTATTTAATCAAAATGTTTTAATTCCTTGTAATAGAAGAAAAATTAGTCCACAAGGATCCTGAAGTAATTGCCATCCTATCTGGACGTGCACAGTTGAAAATTGATGCTCAAAAATTGACACTTAATGATGCATTCAGTGAGGTTGGGATTGGATTGGAACTCCTCAGCGCTGAGCTCATTCAAAAGCAAGAGGAAATTCAAGAGGAGCAAGAAGGCAAGCAAATCAAAGAGGTTAATAATATATTTTCTTTTATACATTTCAGAATTAATAATAATCTTTTAAATATATTCTAATTATATTCTATTTTGAATAGAAACACACTCGAGCTAAGTTTCTTAAAATGGAAAAGCAAATTGCAGAATTGGAAGAAACTGAAAAGAATCTCAAAGGGTCTGCTGATTATCTTGAAAAACAACTTGACCATGCATTGTATTGAGTCTAACAATAAGACGGCACTGACTGACTGCGGCTTTAATTTCTTCTATTTTCTAATAAAATATTTAAAATTACATTAATTATTGAATGATAATTTAAACGTCATTTAAAATTTTAAAATATTAACTCATTCAGATAATTTTCGTTATTCAATTGAACAGAGATCCAATGATCCAAGTTATTAGTTATTGCCTAGTTAAAAAACTTTCTAAATATATCTTGTGAAATAGAAACGAATATGAGAATAATAAAAATGGTTATTTATCAAAAAGTTTATTTTTACAAAGATATTAGAGATGTTATTTTAGAAATAGAAGTTTGGAGGCAACTTCTGACAGTAAGAACAGTTTATTGCTGCTTTCCCTCCGATTCTAATTTCTTTCGAGCTTCTTCTTCCTTTTCAAGCTTTTCATGTTCATCGATCAGCACGGTAAGTTCGTCTTGTTTCAAGATAGTCATCTTGGTCTTCTTATCTTCTCTTGTGAGTGTCGCGATTTCCACTGAACAAATTAAGAGCGTTATACAATAAAATACTTTACTGTTATTATTAATCAACTATTAAATGTTACAAAAATTCCCAAAGTTGTTTGCTTTAAGCATAAAGTCAAGATAATAAGACATAATTAATTGTAAATTAAACTTACATTTCTCTGGGCTCAATTTGGTCGTATCGAGTGTTTTGCTCAAGATCTTGATGACCATGGCCTTTGCTTCCTTGAGAGTAATCCCTTCTTTATATTCTTGTTTCAGCATTGAAATCGCTGCCTATAAATTAAAGATCATATAATAAAAATAATAGAATTTTAATATTTATCATCACATTTGATTAAACGCTATTTGAGTATTTGAGTTAAACATTTATAAAATTAAAAAATCAAAATATACATTGCTGTTGTTTCCAATGCAAGTCGCCTTCCACCCACCGTAATTTCCACTCGGGTCCGATTGATACAGCTGGAATCCATAATGCTTGTCCCAGCCCATATACAGAATCGACACTCCAAAAGGACGTTTTCCTATTAAAATATCAATTCATAAATTTCATTCTAACCGCAATTACAATTTGAAATGTGAAAACTGTATAAAAACCTCCGTATTGAGTATAGGCCTGTTTGATATCACAAAGCCAAGCGACGAGTTGTTCACATGGCATGGGTTCTCCGTACTGAAGAAGATACCGTTGGGCAATAAGACGAAGCTCATTTGTTAACACGTTCGCGTCCGAGGTAATCCCGGCCACACTGCACACCATGTCACTGAAAAAGAACAAAATTATTTAAATCTCGTATTAAATTCTCTTATTAGTTTGATTCTAAAAAATACTAGTTTCTTAACTATGTTAACTTACTCATAAAGCTTGTAAATCTTATCAGAGAAAAAGTTCTCGTCATCGAGAAGGACGTTGGTGTTCTTCTTCTCAGCAGCAAGAATGATCCCATCAGTTGCCATTATGCCCAAGCAAGTACCGGCATGACCGATTGCCTCCATCGCATACTCCACCTGATAGAGACGCCCTAAAACACACATTTATTATATCTGTTAAATGATCATATATCAATTAACAACGAACTGTTTTTACCTTCCGGCGAAAAAATAGTCGTTCGAGTATCATATCTTCTTGCCTAAATTAAAATGGAAATTTTAAATACATTATATTACCTTTGAATCAAGTGGAAAAGTCTTTTGAAATGTGTTCTTACCATTTTGCACGATGGGTACTGGTAGACAAAGAACTTTATGCAATTTATGAAATCGTTTAATTACGATTAGACAATTTAGAAGATGTCAGAATTTCAGAGTTGAATAAAATGACTTGCAAATTGCCGCAAGCCGAAGCTGATTCTATGAAATATTGAGGAGAGGATCTTCCGATATCCCTTTACAGCTTCAATCAAATTAATTTTCTCAAATTGCCCAAATATTTTTTTAAACTTTATTTAAAATTTAGCCAATCAACTTTTAATCACATATTAATCCATTTGAATGAAAAACTGAACTTACAATATTATATATAATTAATATATATAATAATCATATAAATAATTTATTAGCTAAACATAAATATATAACAATAACATATTAACTAACATAAACATAAATTGTCAAATTGAGTAAATTAGCCGGTTAATCGGACGTGAAGATATGTAAAGTAAAAAATTGAACATAAAATTCGATTGTCAAAAGCACAATTTCATGTTAAATAAATACAAAAAAGTTAATTAGATAAGACATAAGTTGAATAGGATTAAACTAATTCATTATTTCAAAAAATACATTTGTTATAATAATACAATTCATAATTTTCCAAAAATTCAATTATAATAGTACACAAAAAACAATAACTAAATATATAATCAAACAAAAATTAATTTTCGATTTTTTGAAAATGACAAAGATTTTTAATTCATGAGCTTTTAAATGGAAACTTGAGAAAATCAAATTAACCAATCATCTTTTGCGGTATTTGTATTTTTATCCGAATTTAAGTTGTCCCAGTCATCAGCCTTTTTGTCGGGCAATGTGGAAACAATATCAGGAGCGTCCCAACTTTGCGCGGTGGTCTTCGCAGCATCCGGAGCATCCCAACTTTGTGTGGTGGTCTTCGCAGCATCCGGAGCATCCCAATCGGTGTAAGAATTTACAGGAGTTTCCCAACTATCATTTGCTGCTGTATTGGGCGTAGAATCCCAGGAATCTCCGTCAATGCTTCCAAAGTTACGATTATGAGATCCTCTGCCACCGTCACGTCCACCTCCACGATCTTCCCAATTTCCCCGTCCTTTGCCTCCGCCGCGTCCTCCTCCACGATCTTTCCAATTGCCCCGTCCTCTACCACAGCCGCGTCCTCCTCCACGATCTTCCCAATTTCCTCTTCCACCGCCACGCCTTCTGATACCTTCACGATCTTCCCATTTGCCTCTTCCTCTGACACCGCCACGTCCTCCTCCACGATCTTCCCAATTACCTCTACCGCCACGTCCTATGCTACTTCCACGATCCTCCCAATTTCCCCGTCCTCTGCCACCGCGGCGTCCTCCTCCACGATCTTCCCAATTTCCTCTACAGCTACGTCCGGTGCTACCTCCACGATCCTCCCAGTTGGCTCTTCCTCTGCCACCGAAGCATCCTTCTCCACGATCTCCCCAAATGTTTCTGCCTGTTACTGCCTGTTGATCACTGTTACAGTGATCAGCCTTTTTGTCGGGCAATGTGGAAACAATATCAGGAGCAACACAAATATCTGTGGTGGTCTTTGCAGCAGGAGCATCCCAACTTTGCGTGGTGGTCTTTGCAGCGGGTGCATCCCAACTATCAGTGGTGGTCTTTGCAGCAGGAGCATCCCAACTTTCAGTGGTGGTCTTTACAGCATCAGGTGCATCCCAATTTTGCGTGGTGGTCTTTGCAGCAGGTGCATCCCAACTATCCGTGGTG
>VJMY01000772.1:0-32464 GCA_009869795.1 Neelides sp. FZ-2019
AATTTCATTTATATATTTTATTATATACTCTATCTATCATTATTTAGATGAGGAATACATACAAACTTTAGCTTTTGATGTACATTGAGACCATCATAGAAAGGTATTAACATACATTTTAAAATTAATTGATTAGAATTTAAAGTATATTTTACTTTAGTCTTTCTTACAACATTAATACCTATATCACTACTTTTAATAGGATAGTCGTATAAGTCAGATATTTTACTTACAACTACATACAATTTCATTTGTTTTTATTAAAACTAATTACTTTGATTTAGTTAAATAACAATAATTAACTTTTAATGATAATAATGCATTATTAGGCAATAAATTAATATGTTTTAATATGTTCTTTTATTCTGGCAATTTGTTCAAGATGACAATTATTTTTGCGAATAAGCTTTTTGATATATTGCATATTGTTCTCAAATATTAAAAGCTGAACAATTGTCTAATGAACCAAATGTTAAAGAATCATCAGGAAGATGAATTAAGCAATGGCAATTATAAACTAAAAGTTCTGATGCACAACCATTTTTTGATTTATAAACTTTTAAGATTAATTTCATATATTCGATCAATAATTCTCGAGCTATTATTCCAATTAGTTTCACTTGCAAAATTAGATAGTAAAATCCTCATTGCACAATGTAATCCTCATTGCACAATGTAATCCTCATTGCACAATGAAGAAAGTGTTTATAATATTTAGGAGTTAAATATTTCCTTAGTACTATTGTACCATAATATAAATGAAAAATTCTAAACTCGCTTGCTTTCCAGTTTCCTTACAAAGTCTTTTAAAAATAATGAAGAAATATTTTCTACGTAATTAGAAATGTGTAATATATTAATTCTTTGTTCTTTATAAGGCAATTTCCCTTTAACCCACAACAACACAACAATAATTTTTTTACTACACCAAGGTGCATATGATCGAGAGTAACTTGACTTACTGCACCAATTTTAATTAAATCTAACGGATATTCTAAATTAATATGATGTTTAGCATGAGTTTTACTTAAAAACGTTGCGTCTGTTCTTAATGGCGAATTTAACAATGGAAATACTACCCTCCGTACATAAGGATCTTTTTGTATACATCGCTCGCAACTATAGTATACATTGTAGATTTTAATGTTCTTAATAAAGCTTCTAGCAGGAGCATCGGCAATTAATAAACTAACCCTAATATATAAAAAATGTTATTTACATTTATACCAATATTTTCTAATTGAATAATATCTTCAATAAAGTATTATATATATTGATGAGAAGATGGTTTTGACTCTCCATAATATATTCCGACAACAAAAGGCTTTTTTAATAATTGATTGATCAACTGTGCATTGAATGGGTTAGAATTGTGCAGTACTACTTTTGCTCAGTGGTAAACCGTCAATATTTAAAGATATTGTAATCAAATTTCCATCAACTGATTCTAAAAGTTTTAAATATATCGGTGTAATTTGATCTTTCACTCCAGCTAAGCAATATTTGACAAGATTTGATTGAATATCAAAATGGTAATAATGTCCTTGTTCCATCTCAATAATATTTAAAAATCGTAGCGTATTTAAAAGTGTTCTTGGATCTTTAGGAAAATAAAGTTCAAGAAAATTCAGGTTAATTATTGCTAATAAATTTTTCAATGCTACGTTTGTTATATTATTTCTTAAGCTCCAATCACGAATATTTTCCTTAAAACTATTATTATTATTATTATTATTATTATTATTATTATTATTATTATTATTATTAACAAATGAATCTGAACTAAAAGCTTCAATAGTACTTATATTATTAACCAAAAGTGACTTATTTGATGAGTTTTTACACTCCGTATTATTAATAGTCTGGGTTTCATTTAACATTTTTTCTGATTTTTTTTCTTTTAGCTCTTGTAGACATGATAATAACTTTATTGTTCCTTGGTTGAGCGTCGTTGATTCTTTACTTTCGCATATTTGAAAGAGTGTCGCAAAGAATTGTCGATTTTAAACTCAGTCGTTTCCACGTGTGATTGGCAGACAGCTTCTATAATATTTAAATGCTTTATATATAAGTATTAGTTTATAATATATGTCAAATTATAAATTATTAATGATTCAATACCTCTTATTGATGAAAGAATTTTAGTTGGGTTGAATTTCATCTTCCCATTCTGACCAGTAAATGATACAGTTTCTCGTAATTTGTGTTCAAATTGCCGATCCATAATGCGCGTAATAATTGATATGTAATCATCGCCTCCAATTGACTTGAGATAAGAAACCTATGTAAATCATTTCCTTATTCAGTTTATTTATTAATTATTTATCGTATTCGAATATGCATGCATAAATGTATTTATTAAAATACCTGGAAATTATAATTTATTTGATTTCCAGTGAGCCATTTATCAAAAGCAAGAAGATTTTCTTTTGAATCGATAGGAAGATATCCTTCAATCAGTTTGTTTTGTGATTCAGAAATTCCAAATTTCTCTTTTGCCACCACTTTTCTTAAATCCACCACCTCCCTGACTATTTTCTCGAGTAAAGACAAAAATCCTATAAAAAATTTCATTTAATTTATTGATTTAATAATTTAATATCAAATATTTGGCATATTTTCAATTACTACTAAATTCTGTAAAAAGATTCTGAAGTGTAAACTCTTTCGAAGAATTATTTCCTTGTGCTGTTGAAGGGGAAAGGATGAGGCAAGTCGATGCGTTATTGAACCTTCATTTTCAGACTCTTCACTTGATTATGAAAATTAATAAAGCACTTCAATATATTTAAAACAAAAACTTATATATAAATACTACATATATATATAAATATAATTATTATGTATAATCTTTTACCTCTTGAAATCAACGTTCCGTCATCAACGATTTGAAGTGTTGGAGTTGGAATTGAAAATTGTGGTTTGGCAAATAGATCATCACACTTTAATTCACATTTCTGCTTCTTTTGATTAGTTAAATTTCCAATTTGTTTTCGCTTCTTTATCCGACTTCTTTCAGGCTTTCCATCGTCATTTGAAGTTTCCATGTTCGTTTCAACTCCAGAATACGTCTGAGACACGACCGTTGAATTTTCATACTTATCTATAAGATTAAAATATTTTTTGTAAGTACATAAGGATTTAACTGTGTATATATTTGTAAATGTCTTGAATAACTTATTATTAATGTTTTATTAATTTTAATTCAATTACCTCCTTTCTTGAGAACTTTACACTTTGTTCGCTCCATGAGCATTTTGGGATGGCTGAATTCTTAATTAGAGTACTTGAACTTGGCCCAGGTGGCCATTAACACACAACATTCTTATTCACCTTTTTTACCCAACAAGATGGTACAACCGAAACACTTTAATCTTTAAATTGGACCACTAAAAACTTATTTTCGCTCATAATCAAATTCTTTGAGCGCGCTCGATGTGACTCTCAAAATGAATGAATGAAACTAGCTTTAGCTCTTGTTCATTCCTGTTTTCCTCTAATGCAACACGAATTAAATATTTCCATTGGGAGCAGTATTTAGTTAAGGTTCTCATTCATATGTGAAACCAGAATGTAACGTTTAAATCAACCTCTAATAATCTAGGGATGAAAGTGGTTATTTGATAACTTTAATATAACGTTAATGTAAAATTAATTTAAAAATGCCAATTTTCAATAATTTATCCGTTGCTTTGTATTAGTTACTTCAACGTTATTGTAACCTAGGAATTGCAACTGTAACGCTTTTGCAACTTTGTAACCTCAAGTAAACCAGATTGTAAATCTTTTATGTCTGTTGGGTAATAATTTGTAATATTACTCATATATTTATATTTAGTAAACATTTATCACTAGATCAACATAAAGAATTTATATTGAAAATGATCGCGACATAGCCCTTAGTGACGCGAAAAATATTAAAATGACGTCATCGAAGCTCGAAAATAATGAAATATTCTCATTTTTTCTCTTTTTATACTATTTATTACACCAATAATTTCATACTCTTTAACCTTTAGGAACCTGTATATATGTAATGTTGTGTGTAACACTCAGAACCTGATAACATATAAATATGTAATGGTAAGCATTATGATTAACATATATTGATACATTTGTATCATGTGTACGTCTTTGTAGAGGTATATTAGCCCTGAGCAATTATCCGTTTTTAATTACAAAACTAGGGTATATTTTGATTAAAAATTAAGTTTCAGAAATTTAAATCCATATTCAGATTCAGGTTGTGAGAAATTCCAATGCAATATGATCTCAGTTTTAAAAGGGAAACACCGAATAAATAGTCAGTAAAATAAAGGTTAATATTGCATTCTAAGAGTTAAAAATTTTATATTACACCAATATATATTCTTGAAGCCCATTTGATTAGCTACAAAATGTACACCTCAGTATGTTTTTAATTTCAGCGTCTTGTGTTTGAGACGCTTGTTTCACTGTCTTCGCTAAAATTTCCCACTTTAAATGTCTACAGCTTTGTCATTTTATAAGAGCGGCGCAAATCAACTTTAGATTCGTAATCAGCATACTCGAGTTAGTCTAAAAACAATTATCTAGTATTTAATTTCGGTTGACCCTATCATCTTGACTTATAGCTTGTAATTTCAAGGGCTCCGATGACGTCACACTGCAAAATTTTTTAATATTCTGCATAGTTACCAATTGTGCAGTTATGTCGCTTCCTTCTCATTTATCTTATATAGATATTCCTTGGAAAATGAATTGGAGTCAGAAATGATATCCTTTGATTCAACCTAGCATTAAATTTTCCATCAAAGATAGTCATTTGAGCATGATGAGTCATTAGTGAGATTTTAGCTCAAATATCTATTCTTCAATTGTACAATGTATAAAGGGGGCAGCGAGGGGTGAATGGGTAAAAGCTGTTGAAATGCCGAATCTTTCCCATCGTTTCCTCCGCTAATGAACTGATCGGTGAACCAATTTACCAATGTTTCCTTCTCTCACCGTCAATTGAGCTCGAGGGGGAAAAAGGGCCAACAAGTTCTAATGAGTGTCGTGAACAATAGTCGCCTGGCCCAAGTTCTCGTAGTGGCGGCGAGGAAATTGGGCAAATTGAGTTGTGGTAAATCTGTTGGGGAATTTTGAGGCTCTTCAGGTTAATGAGTCGCCTCGGAGGCGTCAGTTGGAAAGAGAACCCCATTCTTTTGAACTTTTTCCCATCCTTCCGAGTGTGAGTCTTCCGAGGGCCACCGTTTGTTCTGAAGGGCCCTGAGCTCCACTTAAGGCCTTCACAATTGATAGTGTGAGGTGAAGAGAAAGGAGAGAAAATCAATATCAAACTCTCTATGTATCTCTCACTCTTCTCGCTCGTTCTCTCGAGGACTTTCGTGTGGACGAGATGTTCCTCCACTGGGCTACATACTCCGTAGAAGATATCTCTGGGATGTGTATGATGGTGGCGGTGTGTGGCTCGGAGGTTTTCGCTCCTCCAACCCGACGACTCTCTTCGATTCTCAAACCCTCGATGGACTTTCGCTCACAGAACTTAACGAGATTACACTCAAAAGTCAGTCGGCTTTCGCAGCCCGAACCGACAAGAGCTCTTGGATTCGTCCGGAATTTACACGCGTCCTCTTCCAGTATAGACTTTCTCACATTTCTCACACTTTTCTCGTCAGTTTGCGTTTGAATTGAATCTGTCAATACCCCAGAGTGAGCTTTGACAATCTCGAACAATGTGATCCGAAATTAGATTACTTGAGAGAATCCTCAGAGGGACTCGTCATTGTAATTTCACTGTGAGAATCTCACTTTGCCTCGGACGCATAAATAGTATGTATACCTACACTTGAGTACTTGAGTTTGAGTATGAACATTCCTTCTTACTTCCACTTTTAAACTACACACGTTAAACAAGAACCATTTATCTTTGCCCTTCAAGACCTACTGTGTCCCATCCACTGTGAGGAAGAGAAAGTAATGCGAATTTCCCATACGGTGAAAAGTTAAAAAGAGAGGAGATACAATAAATCCCTTTAAAAGCTCCTTCCATAAAGTTAATACTCTGCCAAGTACTCCGTATAAAGACTGTTAATAAGGATTATTTGGCTCTTTCTTTTCGAGCTCCCTACAGCTTTGCTCTGACCATGTTTCGTTAATTTAAGGATTCGTTCTTGGGTAATTTCCACTTTATCTCATTTAACAATTGTAATTAATTTTCCTCTTAAATTATACCATCTAATTATTTACATAAATGCATAATTGAACAAATTAACAAATTTTATTAAATTGTTCATGTAAGTTGACTAAAAACACTAAAATATCATAAAAACATTATTTTACATGTGTATCTGATAAACTATCAATTATGTATCTAATGATAAAAGTTTCAAATCTACCTAATTTTCACTTTAAGTAACAAAAATTATAAATGATAATAATGAAAAATTTTGAATTGAGATATTAGATAAATGTTTAATGGACTGTATAAATAAACATTTGCCATTTTAAACCTTCTATTTATAAGGTCAGCCATGTGGAATGAATCGAAATTGAAGAGTATTGGAAGGATCATTCGTTTTGTTTCAATTATTCATATAGAAAAATCAATGACTCAATCAGCTTTCAACCGTGACTTTATCTATTACAATTTAACTTACTTCCATTACTTGTGCAATTCATTATGTCAATGTAGGTCTCATCGGGTCTCATTAATTTATTTTTATTCGATAAACTTAATTTATTTTGTAAGAACTTATAACCATTATTAACATACTCGACAATAGCTATTTAGGTATGTATATATAATAAATATATAAGTAGCATGTTATCTATTTGCTAAATGAATCAGTAAAAAGAAGTAAAAATTTATATCTAAATTCAAGTAAAAAGAATATCATCAGATACACTCGAGTATTTCATACTCATTAAATGACAAAATGACCAATGGTGATTCAATATCAATTGCAATTCCGCATGCAAATACAATATAGGTGCTTTTTAATTCTTATTAACACAGAGACCTATTTTAGGTACTACAAATCGTTAGAGCGTATTAGTATTCATTTATAAAATTATTCATAATGGGGAGTTCTGTTATTATTGAGTTGCATGAGAATGGCCTTGGATCAATAGAAAGAAGAGTCCATAAAAGGTATAAATTCATAATCTCATTGTCAACATAGAATTACCTCAGAATGAAGAAAAAAGTTCTCATTTCTCATGCAGAGTATTTATTCGAACATTGAGGACCTAGAGGATAAGTGAATGGGGGTCGTAATAAGGATTCCAAAAATTGTGCTCTTCCTTTGCCTTAAAAGCCAATCAAGAGTAATAGGGAGTCTGGTCGTAACCTCTTCTTCCGTTCTAGACCATTCATTAAGAATTTAGCTCTCTTAAGAGCCTCTTACCTCTCATTACTTTTTCTTTCTGAGCCCGGAGAGGAAACGGGGTGAGAAATCATGTCACTTGAAACCTTTCTTAAAGGCCCATCATCATCTTTTGAGCCGAGGGGATTCAAGGTCTCGAGAGAGCAAAGGTCTTCCACAAGGAATTCTCATTACAAAGGAAAACTCATATATAGGAAAAGTAAAAGAGATGAAAGAGCATGGCTAAAATGATGAAAAAGTTTGAGAAAGCTGTTGAGCTTTTCACCTCACTCGACTCCCTATACCTTGAAAAACTTAAAATGTTACATAAAGTGAAGTACAAAAACTCACTTGATGTTATACATAGAGCAATGAACAAGTTATGTCTTTTTACAAGCAGCGTTTTCATTATTATAAAATCTGATATAGATAAGGACACTTTAAAGAAACCTTGTCATATACATAGGTAGGTACTATATTATTTAGGCATAAAAATCCAATATTAAATGTTTTCTTAGATCGTGTATTAGTGCAAGTATGTATTAAGGATACATTCTGTAGATGTGTATTTAAGCAGATTTAAATTATGAGTAAGTAGTTGTATGTACAAGTTACATTTGAATATCACATTCATGATTGATTGCTCAATGATGTAAAGTACATACATTCTTTTACTTGTGAGTTTCCTTATCCTTAATGTAAGTAGGAACATTTATTAGAAACTTTAATCTTCCAAAACTTTTCTTATTTTCTATTCTATGATTGAAAAACAGAAAATAATCATGAGAACAGAAATAATAGAAAAGACCATTAGGAAGAAATATTTGAGCGACGCAATGGTTTTCCAACAGCACACGAATGGAATATTAAGCTTCCTCCTCCATTTGAACATGTTGAAACGACCAATGGAGAGAAGTTGGCATTCAAATATGCCATTAAGAATTTTTTCGCCCCTTGTGCTACCCATTTAATTAAAAAGTTAATAATTGTAATATTTAAGATGAGGAGTAGCATTAACATAATCGCTTCTCGAGAAATTCAAACTTCATTGAGGACGAGAAAGTTGGGCAAACAGGGATAAGATCATAAAAGAGAAATCATGTCAAAGTTATCAAATCTTCTGTGAGCTCAATTTCATTAGTTTTCCGGCGCGGGGTTCCTATCTTCCAATTGACTGAAGCTCAACGGTTAAGAATGTTATGAGAAGTGGGAAAAATCTGTGAGTCAATTAGATTGGATTCTCTCGCAGCGTCAATTCAATTTGACTCCTATTTAATCTTTAGAATGAAAATGAAGGCTAATGAAGAACTCCTCATTTTCTAAAGGTGGATGCCAGGAATACCCTTATAGGCTGTAATATATATCCTATAATTCGCTTCAAGCTTCATTTTATATCATGGGAAAGAACCCGGATTATATTGTATTAAAGTTTACGGGATATCAGTTGCGAGAAAATGAGTTGACGCTGCACATTTAGTCCGATTCAATTTACTCTTATAGGATTTCTCTTTCAACTTTCTAACGAGACTTAACATAGAGATAAATGTAATTTCATGTGATCCTATTCCTTCTAATCTTATAGACTCTTTTTGAATTGTAAGTATAATGATCATTTGATCATTATTTTTATACCATTATGACTTTATTAAATTTTCAATAATATGCTATAATAAGATAAAATATTATTCTTTCTCCATATTATATTCTACATTTAATATCATAAAATTAATACATAATAGTTGAGAATACTTGCAAATGTAAATATGAGCTAAAAATATGAATTACAATCAGAATTAGAATGTTATTCATATTTTGTTTAACGGTAAATTAAATGTGAATGTGAATCCATTCTTATGTTCCTATTAAAAGTTAAATATAATTTATATAATGTACTAATTTTAATTTTCAATTAACGATTCGTCTGAGAAGAAACGGATTTATTAAGAATATTCTAATGAAATAAATAGGAGTGAACAAATGTGAACCACAGTTTGGTCGGTGGTAGAGGAAAATTAAGTAAATTGGCGAAATAGAAATTCCTCTATTTAATTGGATTCCAGATGGGAAGTGTTGGAGGCGGTGTTGAGTCATTCCGAGGGCACTGGCGAATCTCATCAATGTGGCACTAAACCGAAGGACCACCAGCCTCGTCAATGGGTGAATTCTTCCACGCGGTTCTCCTCCTCATCAGCTGTAGGCTCTGTTGTTCCGACTTTAATGTTGTCATTCCTGAAATTTGCAATGTACCGGGGAGAGTTAACATCACCTGGATCCGCGACATGGTCCTCCTGGGAATACGAAATGAACAGACCCGTCTCGTCATCAACATCCCTTCCTATGAAGGTCTCGTCTTTTCTCATATGCTAAATTCATCAGCCTTACATAGTCTAATCATTGATCTGGAAAATTGCATACAGATTTATTAGCTAAACCTCATATTTATGATCTTATCGTGTAACGCATGACAAGATTATACATTGCGGGCCTCTACATTATATGGTCTTCTATGTACGTTCATTTAATACTACATCTTTTGACCAAAAAACTGAATTTATGCTAGATCCATACAAGATGAGGTAAACTTAGGTATGATACAAGAAATGTAACAATGATTTTATCTTATACAGGGCGACCATCAATGATTGTGGGATATTCGTTCGTCAACTTCCGCCCATTTCAATAACTCGTGTCATATTCCATTCGAAAGAGCGGCAAATTCTGTATTAGAAAACAAATTCAGGCTTCTAGGTAAAAGTTGAAATTATTTCTGAGGGCTAAATAAGAAAATTTTAAGAATTCATTCCAAATTGCACTCATTCTGAATTTTAAAATTTGGAAAAAAACATTTAACTTCCCAAATGTCATTATTAAATAGTTAGAAACAGAGAATATGACTCAAGAATCAAAAAAATCATCTTGGGAGCTCAAGAAAGCGAAAGAAAGTTCGGCTGCTCTGGCTTCTGAAAAGAAAAGTGGTGGTTTGGATTTAAACCGACCAAATTTATTTCACCCTCACAAATCATTTGAACTTTGACCTAGGTGTCTGAATTTATGTTTTCTAATTCAGAATTTGACGCTCTTTCGAATGGTATATGACAGGAGTCACTGAGATGTGCGGAAGTTAGCGAACAATTACCTCACGATCATTGATGGTCGTCGTGTATATTATACAGTGCATACGTTTAATAAATCAATGGATTAATAAAAGTATTATTATGTAGACACGTATTTATATTGGAGAATTCAGGCGTATTAGGAAAAAAAGAATGGAAATAAAACAATGTAAACTATTGTAAACACAAGAGATGCATGTTTGTTTAGAATTAGGGTGAGACATGAAAAATGGATAATTTAACCCTAAGGAGATGACCTTATATCATTGAAAGTGTATCATATATCCAATTATTGTAGCAGGGAGGTCGAGAAGTCTTTGTTTCAGCAGGGGAGATTTTGCGATGGAAAATCCCATTTTCTCCATGAACCGCCCTTTCAAATTCATAAAATGGGATTTACGATGAGCAGAGAAAGTGTCGGGGTTCCCATGCATATTCTTTGTTACCTTCTTGTCCCGTTCTTCCATTGCTACTTCGTGGAGTTGTGTAGGAGAAGCAAGTCCCATATTATTTCTCCGCTTCCTCAGTTCCGGAACTCGCTCCACAAAATTCTCCTTAACAAGAATCTTGAGACTTTCCTATGAGAAATCCATAATTCTGACAGAAATGGAAGTAAAGTGGATACAGATGGAGTAAAAAGATAGTGAATACACGCATTTTTTTCTACATTTTATATATTAAGATACTAACAGCATCTATAAGAAGTCTTGTAAATACAGATTTGCTTCATACTTATATTTATCGTGTAAATACTTAACTGTATAAAAGAAAAAGTTTCAATTTCAGTAAGTTTTGTAATAGAATTCTCTTACAATTTATACAAGGTACTGTGTAAACATTAAACATATTTCATATACTGCGTACACACAGGATCTAATCCTCCTTTTATCTCTTTCGCCTTTTTGTGGAAATAAAATAAGCTCTTTTCAGTCATACACAAGAAAATAAATTAAAATCCTTTAGATCAATCATTTATTTGCCAAGATGAAATTGCAGGACCAGAATCAACTTCATCATTTCTTCCTTTTTGATATTGGAAATTCAATTAATTGAAATTTAGTTTTTGGCTCAGTAAGCAATTTATTGTATTTTTATGTGGAGATGAGAATATTAATACAAAAATATATTTATTTATCCTTTTACTTTTAAGTTATAACCTTATATTCATTTTATTCTTTTACTGACTATACGTTTTAATAAAATATATATAAGCTTATAAGTTATCAAGTAGGTAGTACCCATATAAATAGTTAATACACCGTTTGCATCTGGCTAATGTTTATTTTCATGATTCTTTGAAGATGTTTGCGACGGAAGTCAAGGATTACTCAAATTTTTGTCAATGGCATACGCCGACCCAAACGGCCACTTGGTCGGTGAGTTTCTTAGTTGAAATACTCGGAAACCCCGAATTGCATTAAAAATGAATGAGTTTTGGTTTTGTAGCTTCACTCGAGGAACACTTGTGCTCGACAGCTGCCACATTCTGCCATCTCAATCAACGGCATGTCATTTCCTGGACTTGTCCAAAAGTATCTTGTCATTCATTCTACTTTATCAAAATGATAACTTTGACGTTCTTCCCTCAAGCCATATATATCTCCTTATACATTTTTCAAAAATAATAAGGCGGATTTGAAACTCCCCAAGTCTCACGTGATTGAATTGGACATTTCTTCCAGACTCCAGGCGTCATTTCCGTGAAGCCAACGAACTCTGACGTGATATTGGCAGTTCAAAGGTTCATCGAATACTTTGGGTGGAAACGTGTCGGGTTCACAAAATCCGAAGATGGTATGCCGTAATTTGAATTTAAACTGACACCCCTCAGACTTTTTGAATACATTATCTCAAATGCATGCTAAGACGACAACTATGATTTTGTAATAGATGGGAATCCCTTTTGTGACAATATATGGCGGAGATTGAGGACAGAAAAAAACCTCAATGTTCGACATTTGGGTAACTTTGAAGACTTGAACGATGACTTGAGCAACTCACATATTATTAATGGTATGTAAAATAAAAACTTACATTTATGAAGATTTCTTAACGAAGACGAAATTTTTAACAATGAATTGTAAAATAATAAGTAGCATTAAATTTTAATTGACCATTTCTATAAGAGTGATATTATATTTTCTTTGTGTTTATTATAGGCTTATTCCTCTGCGTATCTTATCATAATGGCTTCGTACAAAACATTTTACATTTCAATCGAGAGGGTCAACGCCTAACTGAAATTCCATTAGGAATTCCTCTTGTTATTTTACCTGAATGGCCCCTACCTGTTGAAATTTTCACTCCTCATTTCCCCGTCCTTGCACTCACGTCAAATCAAGCCATTTTTTCACCTTTCTCTGTCGAGCCTCATTTCGAATCAAAAGCATGGGAACCCGTGGAGTTTGGAGGACCCGATCACAACCTCGTCCCCAAACTCATGGTAAGTTAAATAGCAATATTTTCTTCTTTGTACGCTTATGAACAAATAGTTCCAAATTGCATCTCATGAGGAAGATAAGTTCATAATTTATTTATTTATTTAACCATTATATCTATACATATATAGTCGGTTTCTACTTATGATACATAATAGAGATTATTAGATATAAATTCGTAATAGATGTTTTGAACTATTCCTATTCACGTGATAGTAAAAGTCTTCGTTGGTACATACTGTAGCAAATAGAGGAAATTTGTGGGTGGTTCATTAAAAGCTTGAAGATTAGAAACGAGATTTGAATTTAAATCTCATTTTATAAATCACTGTTTATCCAACCTGTACCGTTCCGCTCTCTCTCTCGCTCCAATTGGCTCAAATCAAGCTACGCGAGTTCAAATAAACTTTGCTATACAGAACGAGAGGAGAAAGTGAATTAAGTAACGAATGTGTATCGCAAAATATTCAATTTATATCTCAAAGGATCTTGAAAATGCTCATGTTATAAATATGGCAAAGGGCGTAGTCCTATAAGTCAATCTCAATTTTATATATTCCAAAAGCAGTAAAGTTTCCAAAAGTGTGTGCTCATATCAAAGTTACATGAATGAGATGAAGCAATGCATTTGAGTGCGTGTATATGAATAAAGGAGGAAAGTGTATTAAAAGTAGATATATATATTAAAATAGGAGTAAATTGGGTTTCTCTTGGGAATTGACAGGAAACTCTGCTCGCCCAAAAGATCCTCCGGAGTGTCAAAATTGGGTTGGAGTTGGACCGGGCCGTTGAATCTTCTTCATCGGAAAAGGAAGAGCGGTTGGAGAAAATTCGAACTGTCTCATTCTTCTTCTCCATCGTTCAGTACGAGAAGGGGAGGTTGGGAAGAAAAAACTTTTTTCATCTCCTCCAACTTTCCTATTTATTAACATGCACAAAGGGTCGTAGGCTCCTCCATCTTATGACATGGAAAACTTTCCAACAAACATCGGGATGAAAATTAATTTTCTTATTATTCTTGTATACATTATTATCTGTTCCATCGAAGAGATACAATTTTCTTTTTTACTTTTACCTTCCTAGCAAATACAAATACGAATTTTTGCAAATATTTTTGTTTGTACTTTCTATATTATAAATAGGATTTGTTTTTTTCTTTTATTTTCAATATATCGCATTCCATATGAGAGTGGTTGTTCAAAAGTTGTAATAAAGTATTGATCTTTAAAAATCTACCTAGATATTCAAAAGATTCTGAGCTCTGATATACTAAATGCAAAAATGTAAAATACCTGTAGCATATAATATAATATTTATAAGACTTCTTACTACATAGACTAGAAACTAGAACTATAAGATGGCTACCGAGGAAAGTCTGGATGCTTTAAAAGAAAGTTTAATAATAAGGAGAAGAGCAAGAAAAGAATTCATTGCAACCTTAATGCATGTAAATGAGGATGAGGAAGGCAAAGGGAGAAATTGGAAAGTTGTCTTGGAAGACAAAGGAGGTTTCCCATTACAAATGTAAGTAATAAGTGGAGGAATTTCCTCGTTAGAACAATTCTTACTTTGAAATTTTCAGATGGCACACTACCGAGCGGATCATAAATCTACCGAGCGGAGACAGAAGTGAGGGAAAACCAACCGCGACCGAAGACAAAGAAAGAAATAATAATGAACGACATGGTACTTTCAATTATTTCTTTCCTCATATGGTCTACTTTTTTAACTCTTAAACTCCATGCTTAGTAGCTAATCCTGGTAGAGATAGCTATTCCAAATTATATTAAAATACTTGAAAAAACTAAAGAAGATGAAATGCACTTACAAATTGTAATTTTGTCACTCTTTTAAAACATCACGTAAAGCGAACAGATTTATAACATATCTGATGTTATACCCTGATTAAATTGAAGGAGCTTATTGAACTTATAAACTTTGTTCAAAATTTAGTGAAAAACATTATAGATAGATCTATACGTATAAATTACGAGAGAATTCGTCAACAGTAAGATTGGTTGTGTGAGCATAGAGAGGCAATGTGTGCACAATCGAAGGGTCGTGAATATTTGCCGAAATGGTAATTCATTTCCCGCCGCCGCACCCTGCCAATCCACTCCCGCAATAAAGAGGAGAAAGTCGTCCGAGGCCGAAAGACCCAGTGGCACTTCGGACGGCGCCTTTGTCCAAACTTTCCCTCTATTTCTAGTTATAAGGAAAGTTGGAAAGTTTCAACTTTCCAAATTTGAGGCTTCAAAGGAAATCCGCAAATTCCATTTTCTTTCATATGAACCATACATACTACCTTTCCACTCTATTCTCAAAGTATCGTCCCCTTATGTGATGCAAAATTGCAGAGCTAATGCCTATAAATTTCTAATATTTGTTAAACCTGTAAATAAGAGAATTACCAAAATAAGCATTTAACATGTTTAACATTTAGCATGAGTATATATCAGGTCTATCCTATATTCCCAATTCTTACTTTGGAATATTTACGCATAAACGCACTTTCCATTAATTATAATCGTTTAATAAACTCCCTTTTCTTTTTAAATGTTTCAAAACTTTCTAATTTTCTAATTTATTATGACTGGGAAATCAATAATTTAAAGTTGAGAAATGTGTGCCAATATTATAACTCACATGCGAATGTCATTTGTCATTTCACAGGAGAAGGTGAATTTTTCTTTGGGTGGGAGCACGTGTTTATCCTCATAGCTGCTGTTGCCATTCTCCTCCTTCTCTTCGTTTGCATCTCGGCCTACTCAAGGTAATGAAATTTTATCTACTAAAAAAAGATTTAAACGATGATTTAGGTGAGGGCGAAGCCATTTGAGCAAATAAACGTGATTTATTTTAAAAGGCATAACTCTCCGCAAGAAACCCTAGCCGGGTTTCCTTATAAAAGAGTATAAAAGAGTTCCTCGCGTCCAAGTTTCCGAGTCCTTTTAACGATAGTTAAAATTTACAGGAGCCGTTCAGAGAATTCCTTTTATGGAGGACCAAATGGGGGACGGAGGAAATTCTCACGTCGCTATCGGTCTCAAGGGCCATATAAGATCATTTTGACGGGGGATGATATCAATTTTGGGCAAGTGTTGAGTGAGGCGCCCGGCAAGAAGGTTATTTTTCTCTTTCACCCTTCACTTTATTAATTTTTTCCCTTCTTGCTCACTCAATCTGAGAGAAGAAAGGGCGAAACAATAATGACTCATTTCTCATTCCTTATGTGTATCCCGATATCTTTGAGCCAATGCATAATGCATAGACACCAAATGACCTGTATTATGAATGTGTGTGCAGCATTCCCGGGTTCCTTTTGGAGGAAATAGCCATCATCATGGACCTGAGGAGAAACCGGATTTATTAAAAGGATCCTTTGGGGCGATGAAGAAGACCGTTGGTGGAGTAGCTCACATCAAGCCTGAAACGATTCTGGGCGGAAATGAAGCAAGATACAGAGTGAATTATTTTTCTTAATATAATTATAGTGGGGAGAAATTAAGATTCCCAGTTGGGCTTTCTATGATACTTTCTTCCATTATCCTTCCATAGGAGAGAAGATACATACACCGCATTTCTTGGGTCATTCGCATTTCTATTATCTTTTACAAAGAATTTTCCCAAGAGTTTCTCTCTTTCTCGGCTATACATGATGTTTCGTCTGTTCGTAATAGTAATAGGGGAAGGGAGAAATTTAATGCTGACGCGTTTTCTGTGCTTCAAAGTAATTTATGCCACTCAGCAGTATTTCTTCTCCATTTCATTTCTCTGGCTGCATCTCCACCCAACGATGGAAGTAGTTTCGAGTGCTGGGCCATAGCCGAGTATTTACAACACACATAAACTGGAATTTAGATTCGCAAATGCATAAATGATGATGATAAAAAAGAATAGTTTTTTATACCATCAACTTTATTATGATGCTATTAAGTCCAAGACGGTTTAAGTAGCGCACTAATTCCATATCCAAATTCTTGGTATTAATTAGAGAACCAATTAAACACGAAAGCGGAGGAAAAGTTAATTAAAGAAAAATACATTAATTATTATTACTTTAATTATCCTCCGACATCTACAATTAGGTTGTTATTAAATAAAAATTGAAATCATAAAATATATTAAAAGGACTAATGTTTTAGCTATGTTAATTTTGCTTATTTAGGGTGATCTGGTACATTTGAAAAGGCTCGAGTCTGACCCAGTTTCCTTTGAAATAAAGCTTAAGACGATGAACATTTTGGAAACGGTAAAAGAACCATTTGAAAATACCTAAATATATAAAATATAATAATTATTATCATGGGCGAATGAATGGTTGCAGCTCCATGGGCTTCGCCATGAGAATTTGACGGCCATGCTCGGGTGTTTCATGGAAGGACCGCCGGCTCTCGTTTGGGAATTTTGCAGTCGTGGGTCTCTTCACGATATCATCAAAAAGAATGATATAAAGTTGGATTGGGCCTTCAAACTTTCTTTACTCACCGATCTTGTTCGCGTAAGTGACTTTTCCATAACTCCCCTACTCTGTATATACACATACACACAAGAGAGGACACATCCCTTCAGAATAAGTAGGAGAGGAGGAAAAGTTTTCCTTTTGGGGGAGGAAGTAGTAATAAAACGGCCACTTCATTCACTCTCATATAGATTGAGTTGACGAAAAAAGTTAGAGGAATTCTTGCTGACTCAACTCCAGCCTCAGGTATCTTTTACAATTTTATGCAAATACTTCCAGGCCTCTCAATATATCTGACACAGGGCTGAAGTGTTGAATATGCTAATAGATGTACGTCGTTGTAATCTTATGTGGCGTGTAAGTCTCATCAATTGATGGGAGCGAAGCTCTTCAATATTGCTCTCAGTTTGAAAGTCCTCAAAATATTCGCTTCCTTCTCCAAATGTATGTAAGGTTATCCAAGAAGTGAAGAGAGTGCTCAAGTGTGCGGGAAAGTGGGGAAAGTAGAGCGAGGAAATAAAATCATTTTCTTTTTTACCCCTCGAGACATTATTACTTTTAACTTCCACTCCAAGTCACTTAGTCAGTCAGAAGTGTTACCTTCTTTTACAATTTAAAGACGCGACTATTTTCAAAATAATATTATTACAAGTGTTTTGAATAAAATACTTTTCTATATCCCAAATGAATTAATTTAAAGGTAACAAACCAGCGTTAATTGACCACAGAAATTAAATGGGAGGGAGTAAATGAAAAATAGTCGAATAATGGCGTAATTGTCCAATAGGGCATGCGGTACCTTCATTCGAGTCTTGTACGAGTCCACGGCTCCCTCACGTCCAATAACTGCGTCATTGACTCTCGATGGGTTTTGAAGATTACTGACTACGGGCTTTCTGGGATTTTTTTCTCCCAAAACATCCCACATCCTCATAAAGCCGCAAAGGGTATAAAATCCCTTGACATTTGTCTTTTTACTTGACCTATTTGTCTTCCAAACTTCAATTGTAGATTATCCTTGGCTTGTGTGAGCCTTTTTCCCACTGCAAAAAGTATCCAAGAAGAGTTTAAAACTCCCGTATATGCATTATTTGTAAATAGATCTTCTTTGGACGGCTCCAGAGCTTCTCAGAGACGAGGCCTTGAGAAAGCAAGGCACTCAACCTGGCGACGTTTACTCTTTCGCCATCATGATGCAGGAAATCATCGTACGAGGAGAACCATACTGCATGCTTACGCTAACTCCAGACGGTACATTTAATAAATTAAATATTTACCAGTCACTGAACGTGAACACTTAAGACTTATGCTGTTTGTATTATTAATATTATGTATGTTTCTTTATGAGTATGAGTGGTATGAGATCGAGCAATTTTGAACTTTTTTTTAATAAAAGAGAAAATAATTTGATTGCAGAGATTCTTGAGAAATTGAAAAGACCACCGCCAATGATTCGGCCGTCAGTGAGCAAAGGAGCCGCTCCGCCAGAAGCTATCAATATAATGAGGCAATGCTGGGCAGAACTCCCGGACATGAGACCAGACTTTGGAGTTATTCATGATCTCTTCAAAACACTCAACCATGGAAGGTCCTTTTTGAGAATTTATATAACCTAGCATAAAAAATGATAATAATCTTCAATCATAAAGGTCTCAATGGGAAAAGGGAAAATTGATAGGAGAAATTTCCCAAATGTGCGAGATCTCTTTTTCTTATTACGACGAATTTGTCCAACCACCCTTTGATTCGTCTTTGGAAATAATCAAACTGTCATGTTGCTCTCAGGTCTTAACAACAGGTCATAAAGGAGAATATGTGAGAAATGAGGAAAAGCCCTATACCACTCCTCATCTCATTGGATTAGGAATGAGAGAAAAGAATGAGAGAAATGAGGATGAAAGTCACGGAGTAAATTCCACTCACGAGTCGTGTCTCGATCCGTAGTAATTGAATGAGCCATTCAATAAGCGGATCGAGATAAGTACTCATCTCCTCGAATAAGTCGCTTTTTCTTCCTCTCCGCCTCGTCCCAATGGATTTATTGAATCTACATTTCCATTCCCATTGTTTATACAAGAAGGTCTTGAAATTCCCTCTTTTAAATGCGATTACTTTCCAAGTGTCCTCAAAGACTTTCATTTCACCCAAAGTCTCGTCCTACTGGCGTCCTCGGATAGAAAGGCTGAGGAGCCACAGAGTGCCAATTGGCTTACCCAAAAACTCCCACATTTTCTTCCCTTCTTCTCTGTAGGTTAGAAGGAAGATGAAAGGGGCATAATATAATGGGTGGGATTGAAGGAAAAGAAAGTGGATGGAAAAGGAGAGGGTAAATAATATAAAGTGGATTCACCAG
Organism: Neelides sp. FZ-2019; assembly: GCA_009869795.1. NCBI lineage: Eukaryota > Metazoa > Arthropoda > Collembola > Neelipleona > Neelidae > Neelides > Neelides sp. FZ-2019. The sequence goes on from VJMY01000772.1 coordinate 19,716, forward strand.
AGCGAACGAAGGTTCCTTTTCCCTTCCACTACGCACCTTCGCCTATATCTCATATAATACTGCTTATATGGCGAGATATTCATTCTATATTCATTTCATGAAAGGAGAGTGAGACAGTACTTGGAGGAGCAACCCTTTAGCAAGGCTCATCATTTTAAATAAATGGAAATTTGAGGACGTGGTCGTGGCCGTGGTGGCTGGAAGAGCCAAGATATTATTTACAATGCCAAAAATCCCTTTATGTAGTTTTCATAATAATTCTAAAGGACCGTGACGGGGAGATATATAGTGTATTGTCATAGAAGATTTTTCCGTTTGACTGGCAGGAAGCCGATTATCGACACAATGTTCCAAATGCTCGAGAAGTACAGTAACAATCTTGAGGAGCTCATCCGTGAGCGAACGGAGCAACTGGACCTTGAGAAGAAGAAGACGGAGCAACTCCTCAATCGCATGCTCCCAAGGTGCTCCAACGTCTTTCACTTCATATTTCATTTATACTCATTTCCTTACTATATAAATAATGCTCACTTTTGTATATTTTACCTATTAAATTGATTTTAAATATCATAACTTACTCTGCAAGTTTGATACTAATCGTATTTGGGGACACAAATATAACAATTTGATGTTCTAATTTTCAAAAAAGTATATGTATGATTATCATAAGTATAAAGAAATTATCTTTATGATACTTATTTAATTTGATATTTAAATGACCATTATTACTTTGTTTTAAGAAATCGAAATAATCTTTGGATTTATAAAATAACAGCACCGTGGCTGAGAAACTCAAATTGGGTCTCCCTGTTGATCCAGAGGAGTTCACGGATGTGACAATCTACTTTAGCGACATCGTGGGGTTCACGACAATCGCAGCTTTCTCGACCCCTTTTGAAGTCGTCGACCTCTTGAATGATCTCTACACGTGTTTCGACGGGACTATCAACGACTACAACGTCTACAAGGCAAATTTCATCGAGTTCAAAATAGGATTTTGAATATTTAATAAAAGAGAAAATGACAATGTAAAATTCAATTTTTCGCCATTTCCAGGTGGAGACAATTGGAGACGCCTATATGGTCGTCGGTGGTAATTGAATTTAAATTTTATTTTCATTGAGTTTAGACGTAGATTTTGAATTTGAGAATTTGATTTTACAGGTGCACCAGTTTGGTCAGCGGATCATGCAGAACAAATTGCCACCATGGCTCTCGATCTCCTTCATCAAAGTGGAAAATTCACCATTCGCCATCTTCCATATACCCCGCTTAAATTGCGAATTGGAATACACACAGGCAAGTTTTCCACATCCTTTCTATTTTAAAGTTTAAAGATCTACATGGGTCATATTTGACTATAGACTTATCTTAATACATAAGTGGTTTAACAATAAGTTTTAAGTTGAGAATTACTTATGAACTTAAAACCAATGAAAAGTTGGAAAGAAAGTTCAAATGGTTTATATGAAAATGAGTAAAAGTCATTATGAACAATTTTCCAGGGAAAGTTGTGGGCGGAGTGATCGGGCTTACGATGCCTCGTTACTGCCTTTTCGGAGATACGGTGAACACGGCGAGCCGAATGGAGTCCACAGGTTCGTCTTCTGGAGTAGTCAGTGGAGATAATTAACTTCCCCAGATGAATCTCTCAATCCCATGAGGCCACCTGTCAGGCTCACATGTCCTTCTTTCCCCCCTTCAAGCTTCATCTCCTTCCTCAAACCCCGTTCTCCCATTGTGAGGATTTGATTAGGAAATTTGTTTCTTCCTCAAGGGTCCACATGGAGGATTCATATCTCGGCAAATACCAAGTTGAAGCTCGAGGCTGCTGGCGGCTACATCATACAATATAGGTCTGTGTCTCTCCGCTCATTATTTCTCTTCAAGGCTTTCTCATCTCTCTTGAGAAAACACTAATATTTTACTTCTAATTAAAATGAGAGTTTGAGGCACATTTATAGAATTTTCATTATAGTACCTATAATATATATTAAAATTTTTAATTATGATTAATTAATTGCAAACTATGGGTCATTTGATTAATTGATTGAAAGTAAATAGTGAGTTTACAGACAAATTATAAGAATACTCTATTACTTTATTTTTCCTTTGATATTATTTATTAAAATTATGCGTAATATATAATAATAAATAAGTAAAATAGAGATTAGAAAAAAAATTATTAAACAAACACTACATTAGCATACATTATTAAAAGATTCTTTATTAAAAACAAAAAAATGTCACGAATTTTTAACAACAGAGAGGAGTAATATAATATGAAGTCGTTTTCTTGGATAAGATAATCTTTTACTTGGATAGACCTAATAATAAATTAAGCCAATTTTCGTTTATGAGCTCACTATACCTAATAATTATTAAAGGTGTAGTTTGTTAGCTTTAAGATCATACAATGGACTTAAGTATAAAGAAAGCTTTGATCAATTCAACTGCAGTTAAGCTGCTATAAAAAAGAAGTTTTTGGTGGTCTAAATATTTTAATAAGATTATTCATCCTAATAATGTGGGATTATAAAAGTTGAGGAAGACTTGATCTTATTATTAATAAGCGGTTTGTACTCAAGTTCACGTCAGTTTAAATAATCGGCAGGGGCGTGACGAACATCAAAGGGAAAGGAGAAATGCCGACGTATTGGCTGTTGGGGAAAGAAGGGTTTGAAAAGGACCTTCCAACACCACCAGGGCTTGAGTGAGTCTTCCTCTAATAACCCTCATTATCATTTTATCATCTCTCCCCACGAGACACGAGGAGAAAATCCTGAATAAGCTCATAAATAATTAATCCTCTACTTAAACGTGGAGGAGAGGCTAACTAACCCTATTGATTTTTTCATCTCCTGCTAACCGTCGCTGCCTCTCTTTCATGGGATCTTGGGATAGAGAAAGTCAAGGGTATGCGACAATACTTAATGGTCTTAATCCTCCTCCTTCTTTCTATAACAAAGACATTTACCATTAATCTTCTTTTGGCCATGGAAATCAGTTTTTTCCTTCTCATGCTAGTCTTTCGGAGGACTCGATCCGGTACGGGCGGACAGGAATCAAAAGTGAGCCTCCGAACTTACCCGGGCCTTCCGTTCCTTCCCAACAACCAATAAAAGCAGAGGAAAAAGGAACGCCACTTTTGCCTCTTTCACCCGAAGGTCTAAGGACTCTTTCCCCAGCTGAACAGGCAAGATTTTAAATCTTACTAGATTATATGTGATGTAACCCGAGTATCCTTGTCCAAATTCTAGCATTATAATATCTCTAACCTAATTCACCCAGCCTTATATAAATACATAAACTACCTGTTTGATAAATTGTATAGATATTAAGTTTGAGGTAGTGTTAATATAGTGTTTCTCATTAAAAACTGGAATAAATATTTAAATGTAAACAGGTCGCCCATCAGCTCCTCAATGGCCGTCCAATTCAGAAAGGTCTCCGGAGACAGTTTAGTCTTGATCAAGGGTCGAGTGCGGCTCATGCGAGGGCCGCCGCAGCTTTCCGGAGAGCCCCGTCTCTCGAGGAAACTTCAGACCCGCACATTCAGCCACATATTCGTGCTGAAGGACCTTTGGAAACAATTGCAACTCCGTCGACGAACATTGCCACTACCATTAGCCCCATGAGGGTAGGCCAAGGGAAAACTGGGAGGAAAAACCAATCTTGTACAATAATTGAAGAAACTGAGGGATTGAGTCGAAGTCTCTCCGTTCAAAAACCACCGATCTGAACTTAAATAAAGCGCTGCTGACTCTTTTTAAACTTTACATTTCATTACTTTTAATTCCTAGCATTTAACCATCCATGGTTCATTTAATCTGTTCATGACTTATGTCACTAAAAGTCGTAATAGGTAATACTTGCATACATCGACCTGCGAAGATTATAGATACCTTAAATAAGTGCAGATATTAAATAGCATTAAATAGCAGTAAATCATCAAAAAAAATTATTAAATTCACTTTATAGGGTTGTAAACATTGTACATTTAGTGAAGAGTTTTATATTGGAAGATTTATGAGCATGTCATGTTGAAAGACAAGACCAAAAAGGCTTGTGTTGGTGATAAAGTTTTGTGTGGCTCTGATGCCTTTGTGGACTTTTTCTTTGGGCACTCCAAATCTCCACAGGGAAGAGATTATTGTAAGAACTTGAAATAAAGGGCTTTGGCCAAGCTTCTTATTCGTATAGATTTATTTGCCCGGCTCCAGCTCTTCATCTACTCGACTCTTCTCCTCGTTTGATCTTTCAAGTGAAACCAACATAAAACAAGTTAACACCTTTTGTCTTTTTCGGAATTTCCTGTCAACTGGTTGGAAGCTAAATATTTGAAAGAGGAGGACCTTTTGTTTCTTTGTGCTATGTGAGCTGAATTCGCTTCGATAAACTCGACCCTTTAATTTTATCGCTTCAAAAATGAAAGTTTCTACTTGAAGTAAAGTTCTTTCACTTTCTTTTTTTCTTATAGGGGCCTGAGAATTTACAATAAACTTGCCACTAGTTTCAATTCTACTATTCTTCTGACTGTTTTATTACCATTTTTATTCTATGTATAAAATTTATAAATTAAATTATACATGCAATAGTAGATTTGAATTAAAAGTTTTAAAATTAAACAATATCTCAATCTAATAAACATAATTATTGATTAAAAAATTACAAATATTGAATAGTTTTTTTCATTCTTGTTAGTGAAAACTTTGTAAAATATCTCTAATTGAATCTGGAATTTTATGATGAGAACAAATTGAAAACTTTCATTAATTTCATTGCACGAAGGAATGAATGATGAGGTATACAAATTAATATATTATGGCATGTATTAAACAGGCCATCGAAATTTATTTAAAGAATCACCCATATGATTTAATTTCGAAATTTTAAAAGCCCCATCCAAAAATACTTTTATGCCATTCAAATAAATTGAAAACCCCAATTCAAAATAATTAATTTTGGTAAATCGAGATTTGAATCATTTATAAGATGTGAACCACTGGAATGAGACCACTTATATCAAAACTCTGTTCATTTTATTTACAAGTCAAAAGTCTAAATTGTATAAAACGAACGGCGTTAAGATTTATGAATAGTAGCATAAAATCCAAGGAGCCTTCTGCCTCCTTCATACATAGGTGAACTACCGCAATGAGCTGTATGCCTTAATCCCGTTCGTTTTATTTAGAACTATTATATATATAAATATAATAAAATTATTTAAAAATAGTTTTATTTTTTACTTTTAAGTACTATATAAATAAAACGAACGGCGCTAAGCTATTTGAATAGCAGAATATCTTACCTGGATGATGTCAGGTTAAGCAAAGACCTCCGCCTTTTTGTCAGGTTTTTGGATGCCATATAAATATTTTTGGATGGGAATTTAATGTTTTGGAATTAAATCATATAGATGATACTTAAATAAATTTGGATGACCCGTTTAATACATTCCATATATTATTATGTATGAGAATGGGACTAATAGAAAACAAGAAACAATTGGAGCATGTAGCGCTATATGAATTTATATTTATAATTATAGGAAAGCTTTCAGAATTGCGATATTTTGAATTGTAAATTTTCCTTTTGTATTTTAAACAAATAATGAATCTAGAGTTCTCACAATCACAGTTGAATGTAGTTTTTCATTTATTTAAGGCTTGTGTGAGGATATGACTTAATTGATTCATATGCAATATATCTTTTATCTAAACTTTTAGATCTATGTAAATGTGCACTTGAGTATTGAATTACATGTTTTAAAACATTTCAACCCGCATTTACAAATTTTGCAATATAAGTTTAAAGCTCATTTTCAACTGATAAAATACCCTTATACTGACTTCACAATTTAAATGACTTCCATTAAGATAGATTACAGATAGAATTGTTACATTCAAATAGAATGGTAAATGGTTAAAGAAGCAATTTACACAAACAAATTTCAAATTGTATTTACGTTAAAGCATCAACTATGTATGCAATAGAATAATTGGATTATATTAATTATAATTGTTATAATTGTAATATTTTAAAGAATTGCTTTACAATTTAATATTTAATCTAAAATATTTAATTTAATTTACACTTGTCTTACTTTGTATTAGTCTTGAGAGTAAAATTCAGAATTGTAGAAGTACCTGTGTTAGTTTGTAGAAAATACTACATATTTTCTGAAGTTTCTCCTCGAGTTTCACACCATTTGAAGCTTGGAATTAATGATAGTTTTCAACTTTCCCTATTAATTATCAATCACTCTCGTGTAAGAACATAGAAAAACTGAGTGCAAGTAGGTAGTCAACTGTGTTAATTACCCTTGAGATATATTATTAGAACTTGTGCAAATAGAAGAACAAAAGTTTGACTAAGAACTCAAGCTCGTGAGCTCCTTCAATCTCTTTTAAAAATGAGCCAAGAGAATTGGAAGGCTTGAAAAATTCCCATTGGGAACTCATTGAGCCGTCCATCTGATCAATTTCTTACCCATGGATGACTTTATCTCAAAGAAAGTGCCACTAATAATGGTGACTCAGCCAGATCTTTTATATTTATAATCCTTCATCATTCACCTCAGCGTAAGGGAAAGCAAAAGAGAAAACTTCTCATTAAACCCATTTATTTTATACTTATTGTTAGATTTATAACGACTTTATTTTTATTCAAGCGCATACCTTATCTTTTGAAAATCGAATTTCCCATTATTTACGATAATTGGAATAGAAATAAAATCTTCATCGTCTTCATGATCTAAATTTTATTGAATTTTAGTCAATTCGAAAGCATTTTCTTATTTTAAGGATGTTATTAAATGATACATTATTTTATTTTTAATCTAGTTAGTAGTTAAATTAAAACTTAATAATTTTTCGGTTAGTTTCAATCGTAAAGACCAGAATTCTTATGCTCCTTGTGCATAAGAATTAATTTATTGTGATATAGGTGAGATTCAATAAAGCATTGTAGATTCACAGTTCGATTTCTTTTGAATTCTCCATTGTTCTCATCTGTCAAGCGTGAGATTGGTCCAAAGAACCCATTTCCCCGTTCAGCTCCATAAAGAAAAAAAAACTCAGATGTGGAAAGTGGGACGGAATAAATTGAGTTTTTGAAAACGAACCTTTTGCATTTATCTTCTTTGATAAAACTCAATCTCATACTAGCTTTACAGTATATCTGTGCATATTCTCCTTTCTTTTTTTTAGATTCTCAAAGGTACAAAATGCTTTTACATAACAATTTCCTGTTGTGATTCAACCAAATATTATAGTTTTTGTCTAAATGTTATGCAGTCAGTATTATAAATATAAATAAAATGCAATAATTTGAAAAGGAAGTAATATCGAAAATTAATTGCTTTTATTAAGTATTTCACATATGCATATATCTACAAATAGATTATGATGAGCCTTGGTTTTGGAGCCAAGGATGAGTTAGAACTGTGGTGGCCGTAGATCTTGACTCGGGATCAAGGGATAACATTGGTTCGAGGAAATCCGCAAAACTCTTGGCGTCCTCTTCCTCCCAATCGTATTTCTCCATGAGGACGGAGAGAAGCGGCCAAGGTCTCAACGTGTTAATTCTCCTCAGCTCTCCTCGTCGGTTGAAAAAGTCCTTTGTATACTTGCCAGTGGAGAGAAGCGATTGTGGAATTGGCCCAAGCAGCTCCATGATATGAGCCAAATGGTCCTCGTCTCGAGAGTAGCAGGTTCCAGAGTGCGGTTCGAAGAGATAATCCCCAGTGGCGAGTTCAAAGGCCATACAAGCAGAAGACCAAATGTCGGCTGGGGGTCCGTACCCGGCCCCTATCAAAACTTCAACGCATCTGTACTGACGAGTTTGGATTTCTTCTGTGAAATGTTCTTGGGTCCAACATGCGTTTCCAAGATCTGCTATTTTGATTTCTATTGTATCACATAGTTCTGAAATTCCGTAATTCTCAGCGTTGGAGATTTCAGGGCTTTTGGTGGATTTTGAAGTGTCTTCTATAGATATAAAAGGAATTTTAAAGGAATAAGCAAAATTTGGATATCTATGAATTTTTTATCATTAATAGTTTAATAGAGTAAATTCTAAATTAAATAACAATGAAATGGAAAATAATTTACCCTCGGGAATTTGTTCCAACTTTCCTTTATTCTTTAACTTCTTTCTGAGGCTGAGGAATTTCTTTATTTTTTCGCTCAAAATTGAGCTCACTAATAAAGAAAAAATTATAATAATACATTTAATAAAACCAATGAAAGAAATATAGAAAGAAATAAGAGCAAATACTAATAACAGCATTTAAAAAGGATATCTAATTAAATGCAATTAAATATTAGCAAGAAGTTTTGGACTCACTTGCTGAAATTGGAAGCCTTTTTTCGTTTTTCATGGCAGCCTCAGCATTCATAGCCAACTCTTTAATTTTCTCTGCATCCAGGCACAAAAGAATATTTTCTGGTTTGATGTCAGTGTGTATAATATTACAAGTCTCGTGGAGATACACAAGAGCTTCTAATACCTGCAAGATCAAAAATACCATGCAATATGAACTTATTATACAACTATGTATACCTATAATATGCTTAATGTTAGAGGTATACGGAAATTCTCTCACTTGTCTCATGATTATTCGTACGTTGTCCAAAGGAACTCCTTGATATCCCGACCGCGTGATAAGTTTGAGCAAATTGTTCCCAAGAACTTCAAAGACCATGCAGATATGAAGGCCATTGGCTCCCTTGATTTCAAAATCATCGAGTAGTTGAACAGTTTTCAGGCGATTTGGATCGTTCTCGGAACTTCCACGAATCTGTGTATAAATATCATATTATTTCAATTACTATACTCATTTAACTCATTGTTGACAATTAAAATAACCTTTTAGCTCAAAGCTGTTCTGTCATTTGAAAGAATAAACAAAAACTTACACATTTCAGGATTCTTATTTCGTCCAAGGCAGTGTCTGTGTAATGTTGGGCGCTTTTAACCACTTTAAGTGCCACGTACCGACTTTCCCTATTTCAATTAAAAATCAATTAATTGTCAATTAATCTTTATTTATAATTATAAGATTACAATTATGTAAAAGGTTTATAAATGCAAATCAAAATGTTTTGTTACTGTATATCGTTGCAGAGCCAAACAGTAGAAAAGTGTCCCCAGCCCAATTTTCTGAGTATACGGTAACGCTCATTGTAGACGTCTCCAATCATTACAAGATGATAGCCACCTTATTAAGAAATTATTAATCATCTTGCAAAACATGAAGCATAGAAAATGTTATAAAGTAAATAATTGATTTCCTTTGGAGCTTCAAAAGTCAAACTTTTGATTTGAAAATTCAAAGATTATGAATGTACCTTTAATATATTCTCTATGATCCTCCTGTTCGTCATCATCATCAAAGAAGAAATCGTCAGCGTCGAGGTTTCCCCTGCGAGAATTCGAAGGGATTATACGATTCTGTGAGCGTCCTCTCTCTTTAACTTCCATTTAATTAATCACTGATAAACGGTGTGAAAAATCCACCAAAAAACTGAACGACTTTATTTTATAAAATGGCTAACTTCAAAATCAAAACGTAATTAATATGGGAAAAGGCATAAATGAGAAAAATAAAATTTGTGTCTCTTTAAACGTTCAAATGACGGGACAGAGCTCTGTGAAGGTTACCGTACTCACTCACTCTATGAGATACATGAAACAAAAGGAGTGGCTGTAATGGATTTCATGTGTTCGTCTCTCCCGACTTAATTGAAGAAACTCTGGAGTTTGACTTTAAGCCAAAAACGTTTACTTTTGAGTAAACTTCTGTAGTTTACTAACTAGTGTGTAGTGTGTGTACATACCTCGCGTCAGTCCCACTCATTTCTCACACAATCACTACACTACAACTTAATTTAGGAAAGTTAAACTTCAATCGAGTAAATAATCACACTGAATCATAAAAAATAATGAAATTGAACTCTTAATACTCATAAAATACTAACAATTATAATTAATTCAAAAAATAAAATTCAAAGAAATTAATTATAATAATTGTATGAGAAGGAAGCTTTCTTCAGATCGGTGCACGCAGACATAGACAAGGGAGAAAGGAGAATTGTAAAGGGGTAAAATAAGAATTTTCTAATAAACTTCGTCGCATTTTGCCTCATTCGACCCGATTCTCTCAATATTTTAATTTTTAATTGATAATTCGTTTACAATCCCATGATTGAACGTGTTTATTCCGTCACAGAATCAACGTTCATTCAACGTTTTTTGAACACGCTTAAATTTGCTTCACGTATTTCTGTATTTTATTCCAAATTCATTATTAAGTATTATTTCATCAGACATTTAAATTTTATTTAGATTTAAATCTATCATATCTGTATAATACCTACATAACTCATTAGATCTGATCTGATTTGATTTACAGACGGCTCGTTAAAGTACCTCTAACTCTAAAACAGTTTAATTGTACTTACAATTCCTTTAGGAGCTCCTTGAAAACTTCTTCTTCATCTTCCTGTACTTGGACGAGTCCATCAAGAACTTCAACTTTTCCTTTGTCATCAACCGTCTCTTTTTTTGGTTTTGTCTCCATCTTTTTGGCAATTGTCTGTTCCTTGCAATTGTCCTTGTAAAAGTCCCGCTGGGAGGTCTTGAGCAGAACTGGAATTTTTGAGGGCTTCTTCGAAAGCGACATGGATTTCATTCTTCGTAGTTTCAACAGCTCTGCTTCTTCGTCCACTTCCTCGTCGTTGTCATTCTCGAGATTCTCGGGTAATTCGAATACAACGGGACTTGAAATTATTAAATTTGAATCACTCGTATTGATTTCCTCTTTAGCTCCTCCGCTTTTGCTCAAGCATTTTAAGACCTTTTGCTCAACAATGGAAGACTCCTGGAGGGAATAGTTTGTCTTAATTATCGGGTCCTTTGATCCTCGAACTTCAACGAGACTCATTTTGTCTTTGATTTCATATGAAAAATAATTGAGAGGCTCTTCTAGCTGCATCTTACTAGTTTCATCAGGGATTTTGGGCAGGTAAAGTTCATTGTTGTGTTCCGCTTCAGTTCTTACTGTTTCTGGCCCTTGGTGTCCATGTTCATGCAAGTTCATGTTCATGGGAATCTGACATTGACCATGAATAGGAGATAATTGCGAAGGATTGTCAATTACATCTCCTATGTTTTCTTCATATCTTAAACTCTCGTCATTGTCTTTAGATCCCTCCATAGACGAACTCAAGTTTTGTGTAATAAAGTCTTTTAGCACAATGTTGGGATCATCATGAAAAAATCTTATTAGACTTTCGATTTTTTCAAACTCTTCATTTTTGTCCTCAATTTTTTTGAATAACAAATCCAGTGTTTCTGTAGATATTTCATTGAGTTTGAGTTCAATGTCTTGAAGTTCAAGTTCCTTAAGGCTTAATTCGGAATTGAGTAGCATTATTTCGTCTTGGTTCAGACAACTCGCGTCTTCGTCTTTTTCATCAAAAGTAAAATTTTCTTTTGGCTCACTTAAGTCTTCTGAAGAATAATGCCATGTATGATTATTGTATTCTTTAAAGAGCTCGTTATATTGTTTTATTTTCTTTTCGTATCTCTGAAATTGGAATTAAAAGTTTTGGTTAACCAATTATGGTTCATCATCTATGTACTACTTATCCTACTTATAAACTAAACTCAAATGTGTTTATTATTTTAAAAATTTGAAATAAGATACAAACATTTTAAATGATAATAATACCCATGTTTCACTCGAAATGATAAGAAGTGTAATGTTTGGAAAGAATGAAGAAATCGATTAGGAATGTAGAGCAAAATCGCCAATAATTCCAACAAGTCAACATGCAATCGATAAATGAACATTTTCACAGTAGTTCGTTCATTAGCTTTTGCCCTTTTGTTTGCTTCTAACAAAAAGCACTAGTATACTTTTTTCATAAATACTAAGTATTTACTTATTCATCATTTTACTCATTGGTTATTAAATAATATTCAAAACAAGTAGTACGTAATCATTTTTGCATGAAATGTTAATTGCGCAGTTGCTCTATGTGCATAATGTTGCTCGAGTTTGAAACGTGGGGCAAGTTGACCTCTAGAAAGTTATTGCGCTGACCAACGTCTGATATTTGCTAAATATATTATATAGGTAATTATTTTTTTAATTTGATTGAAAATCGCAATATCCAGTTTATTTTTTTTTATACAATGGCATTATTTTTTCAATATAATTTAAAGTAAAATATGCTGTGACTAACCTGTGTAAATAGGTGATAATGATACATAATATTTTATGGATAATTGCATGCAAGTTGATGCGTTTTTAAAGGATTTAAATAAAATTCCCCATTCCAAAGCTAACTCTATTAGCGTTGTTAACCTTTCCAAATAAATTACCAAGTTAGTAGTAAAAGGAATGAGAGTCTTCAAGTGTTACGCATTAAATTCGAAACATTTGAAAAAGAAACACAATGCTGACCTTTTCATCTTGGATTTTATCCTTGACAATCTCACATGTTCCACGTAATGTTGTTCCACCATTGGAGTGAACTCCTTGGGATTTCTCATTCTGCCGTCTCAGAGCGAGAACCAGATGAGCACAGAAAATGAGTAAAATTAACAAATTAGTATTAATCTGAAGGTAAAGGTACTCAAAGGCTAAAGCGCCCTTGCCGAATTCCCATTCTCTCTCATGGCAAACTGAGTTGGACGGCGGAGGCGGCGGGAAATCATTGACTATGAACAAGGGGTAG
>VJMY01000773.1:0-32352 GCA_009869795.1 Neelides sp. FZ-2019
ATTACTATTCAATTTGAAAGCTTAATTTCCATTTAAATAGGCTTATTCAAAGAAACGATGCTATTTGTTCTTCGTGCCATTGTAAAAAATGCTGAGTTGATCAGTGCAGTTGCAGAGGTTTTCGTGAGGGAGCCAACGATGAATTGGGTCCGAAATGCGAAGGAAATCAAAGGATTCCAATGTACAGTTCCAGAAGGAGAGCAAATGATCCAGACATTTGCTCCTATTGAAATTCTTAAAGAGAAATTGCAACTGGGAAACCCTGCGAGGCTTATTATACGTGAACTGAGAATGCAAAAATTTAAAGCTTTCGTTCCTAATTGGATTCGCGTTGTTGAAGATGGAAGAGATGCAGAATCAATGTACCTGGACGAGGAAGACCTTATCGATGCTTTACTCAGTTTAGTTACAGATAAAAATTTGCTCGGGAGAACTTATTTTGGATGGAGCCCATGGGTTTAATGGTGATACTATTTAAATTAAACGCCATAATTAAGATTTACAAACCTCTATTTTATTTGAAATCTTTGTATTTATTATATTATAAGTTAAAAGTTTACATTAACCAGGAAAAATTCATATTATGTATTGAATGATTTTGTTCAAGAAACAGTATTTGTATCAAACTAAACTGAAACGATATACACCAAATATTTAAAGAAGTTACCAAATCATAAAAAAATTAATTATATATTTTAATTGTATTTGTATACAAATATTAAACACATTACTCTTTGCTTTAATAAGATTAATATTGAGTATTTTATTCTTACAAAATACAAATTGACTATAAATTCTTAATTAGACATATGCACCAAAAACATTTATAGTTTTGACTCTAACTGTTAAATATTTAAAGAAAAATCAAATCATGAACTAAAAACTACACTATTTTCCCATCAAAAAGCTGTTTATCCTAATATTAAAATTAATAAATTTATCAACCAAGTTAATGTTTAGACTTAAATGGAAAGGTCAAACTCTGTTTGCATCTGGAGTCCTTGTGATAAATAAGTGGGGAGATTGGGGTAAAGCTTAATGGGCAAATCCCATACCATTGTTTCAATATTAATGGAACTCGGTCCTTGCCAAATGAGTCCATCTAAATCTCCAGGTTTAGGACCTTCTGGTGATTTCATCGTCACTTCTCCGCCTTCGCCCGTCGAAGTCACGAATTCAAAATGAAGTCGCCATTTAAGATGAACAATTTCAGTTCCAAAGCTTGGAGTGACATGGAGAGGGACAGGGAGCACAAAGGACGTTTGTTGTAAACCCATGCACATCTCATGGAATTTGCTATAGGAGGCTAAAAGCGGTCGTTGATCCTCATTTCTACGACATTCTGGAGTGACTTCCTCGGAGCTCTGAAGCGTCACAGCGTATTGGACACAAGGAACGTTTGATTCGGTGAAGTCAAGTGAGCCAACGATGTCTTCGCCTAATTTGTAAGCTTGTTTAAATATACAAAACTTCACGACATGTCCTCGGGAGTTGGTTACATTGTAAAATTTATGGTTTCTTTGGGACGTGACCACTTGAAGGACTTGAAGTGCTGACTCGAGGGGAAAATCAAAACTTTCTTTTCGTCTCTCAGAATTTAAGAAGGGATTCGAAGGGCTCAAATCTTCGTTCACTTGACCCAACGATGACTCGGTGAATTCTGAAATATATACATTGAAGAATTTATTATAATAAATTCTATATTCATATCAATATTAATAGTTTAGTTTAGTGCATGTAAAGCCCGAAAGAATTGCTTTTATATAGTGTTATTAAAAAAATATTTCCATTTAATGTAGATAGTTGATTGGTCGTTTCTTAAGACATTATCTCACTCACAATCTTAATTAAATTATTTTAAGATAATATAACTGATAAGTTTATTAGGGGTTATGTATTGTACATGCGAACGAATGTTGTTAATTAATAATAAATGTAAATAAATTTTACCTTGAAGAACAAGAACTCTGATTGGAACGCTGAGGTGCTTAATTGGAGAAATGAGCCTCTGAGTTCCAATAGTTAGCTTATAAGCATATTTCACTGTTTGACCTCGAAACGACGGTGGTCCTTCAACAGGAAGCGTCTCCCGATACCAGACTGTTAAAAATAATGATGACAAAATTAGCAAAGGTGATTTAATTGATTCAAAAATTGAATATATATCCAAATATCCTTACAAGTTTTTGTTTGTCCAGGGAGAAGACGAAGATCGCAAAACAAAATGACAGGCTTGGTGGACAAAACTACTCTTGGAGCATTTTGGGATGCAAGTGGAGTTGCCTGTCCAAGTTGAGTAACATTGTCGACCCGACAAGGAGCAAAGGAAGTTCTACTGTTTGACACAGCCTGATCCTCCGCGGCAATGCTGATTGTTGGAACTGCAACCCGCGAGTGTGACACGACACATTGGCAATGGATTTGAGCACTTCCCCATCCTAAGACTTCTTCTTGGTCATTCCACTGGCTCTTGGCATCAGGAGGAGGTGAAGGATTCTTAAATGTAATTCCGCACTCGACCGTCTCGCCAGCAAGGTAAACTCCCTTATTCAATTTCGCTATCACATCAATCATGATTCACTTCCTTTCTCAAATTTGATCTTTTTAATTGCAGAGGTCTGGATAAGAATTACAATTTTAAATTATAGTAAAATTCAAGTTAGTTAAATATCTAAAAAAAAATCAGCAATTTGATAACTGACCTAAATTTTTATTTTATATATACTGTTATTTTAAATTACCTTTTAATTTAAAATTAATAATTTATTTAATTCGGATTATAAAATTTCCAATAAAATAAATATTTACATTAACGATTAACTAAATATTTACATTAATAACAATATCCATAATATTTACTAAGAATCAGATTTTAAAAAGTTGGCCAATCTGTCAAAATTATTTCTTATATAGAAGTTTACATCTGCCTCTCTGCATTCGCTCGACTTTGAACGAACCTGCACAAAGCGTTCAAAATGAGAAATTCTTAACGAATGCTAAAGAGGATAAATAAAGTTAAAAAATCTTCTTAATTATGATTATTTCTCTAATCCTTTTTCTAGATACTCTAAAAACCAAGGAATTTTACACCTCAAGCGAACTACATCAAAATTTGAAGTAAAATTAATTCAATTAGAATTTATTCGGTATCAAATCAGTGTTAAAACAAGTGCATTGAGTCATAGTAGAGTATAGAAGATATAAAGATATAGAAGATATATAGAAGACTATAGAGTGAGTTTGAGCTCAGTATAATAAATTGGTAATATTTAAATCAGTTAGTGAATGATGAACGAGGATAATTGTCATCAATCAGAGAAAGAATGGATGACGATTGTAAATGAGAAAGGAATCATCGTGGCCGGAGATGGCGACAATGAGAGAATTAAAGAAGATGAGCAGAAGATCATGAAGGAATATCAAAAGCTCGGAATTCCCTATCGACAACATCTTTATTGAACGTAGAAAAGAGAAGAGCGTGAGCGACAAAGAAAATATTGTCAATGACACTGAAATTGTCTTACAAGACGAGGAACCAAAGCACGCTGGAGATCTTGTCAAGTATTACAAGCACAACATTAATGAGCAAGAAAAGAAAAAGATTCGAGATGGAGAGGTCGGTCAATTAATTTAATATATAAGCTTATATTATAAATCAAAATTAGTCAATCATGCTTTTGACATATTCTAATATTATTAATAAGTTAGAATTTTCAACGCTTTAACTATTAAATGTAATAACATACCTAGGTAAATAAATTCTAAATTTTCAAATCTAGGTAATAAATAATGAAGAAGCAGAAGAACGTTATAATTTGACAATTGAAATCATTTGTCCTTGCTTTATTCTTTGTATCGGCTGCTTCTTTGCTCTTTTGCTTGTCCTTGCTATTGCGTTTCTGGTCACTCCATCATTTTCGCCAGAGTACGATTGACTCATTCGATCGTAAATGTATTTTTACAAATCAAAATTAAATTCACTATTACCCTTTTTGAACTAAATGAGAACTTTAAAGTTAATAAACTCGGAATCCACAGATGCTCTTTAAATAATCCTTGTTTGTGAATATCGAGTCTAAGTTTATGGATCATAAATTAACAATTAAAAATGCATCAAAAACTTGCTTTTATACTTCCATATTGTGCGTTTATTTAGATATTAATTTTTTTATTAATTCACACAGACGTAAAAATTGAATATCAGGCGTTCCTGTAATAGCCACGTTCTTTTTAACAATAAAAAAAAAATTCATAAATAAAAGTCGCTCGAATTCATACCTTCATTTGACTGTCAACTTCTCAATCGAATTATTTTCATATTTTTTCAATAACTTTTAATTATAAACTAAATAAGCTCATTTTATCATAATACAATTTTCATTGGCGATTGTATTGTTTGCTTCTTCATGCCATTGTTTATTTTCAACATTCCACCCAAAAGGCAGACTATTAACTCTCCAAATTCTATAATTGAGGAATTAATCAGCCATGTCCCCAACCCGAACGGTACTCTAAACACCTTAATTTAGAATATTATTGTTTTCCAAGCTATTAGTTAATAAAAACTAAATTATTAAAATGTAGGTAATGGAACTGCTGTTCCATGGACAAATCTACTTCCTATCTTCAGACCTTCTTCCACTGAGGTACCTCAAAATCCATGTAAACTAATTTCAATAAATCATTAATACTTTGTTAATTATTTCATTTAATTAGATATTTTCAAGATTCCTTTATACACGGATATTTTATCATGAGATTTGTCAGGTTTTGTATATTTATGCGCACTTCTCAGTTAGAAAATACGCAAATGTATTATTTGTTAATATTGTCTTCGATAATTCAACAATTTTAAATAACTATAAAATTAATTTCATTTTAGTGCCAGAACAAATGGAAGGTCAACTCATATTTGTACCGTTGTACAAGCAAGCGTTGAAACTTAAAAAATGAGCCAACTGTAACTCTCTGGTAGGTACAATTGGCTCACCAATAAATCTATTAAGAATAATATAAAGAATATTAATTTCTAATTATAAAAGCAAAGAAGAATAAGTTGATGAAAAGGTAGAATAAGTCAATTAACATAACTAAATTTTTGATATTTGATATAAATAGAATATTTCATATGAGCCAATTGTCCCTAACTGTGGTGGACCAATTGTCTCTACCTGTCCTTAATTGACTTAAGCTTAAATATTTAATTGATGATTTGAAAAATAAATGATAATTATGTAATTATACTACATATAGGTATAAAAAATATATAATTACTAAATTGATCAAGTTAACAAAAGATAAGTCGATTTTTCCTAAAAACACTTTGTTAGAAAATATACCACTAGTTGTGTTTTTAATTTTAATACGAGTTGGGTATTTAATTTTTATTTCAAATTTTGTACACTTACTTTACATATCAAAATCATATATTATTTTTATTAGCTCATTCTATACATTAGTTAATAAATAATTAAAGGTGAACCAATTGCCCTCCTAACAAACTGTTCCTACCCTCCCCTACTTAATTTTATTATTTGTTTTTGAATACAACTATTTACCTACTCTTAAATGATGAATTTTTATTTTAAAAAATTAATTTGTTCATAATTGTAAGCTAATATATAATTAATCCTCAATGTAATTTAACTATCTATACGTAAATAGTTTAATATTATTAGTTTGTATGATGAATTTACGATGTAGCATTAATTATGGATTTACAGTAAAATGTGTAAGCGCATTAATAAATATTACTTTTGATTAAATCATTCGCCGTTCCTTTGTTTAGAAAAGCTGTGTTTTTCTTACGCTTTGCGTCTCTCTCATCGACTCGCCTATATCCCGGTTTTACCAAGATAACAAGCAAAGCAATACGCAAATTTCATACAACACGCCCTTCTCTATGTTAAAAGGATGCTCATTAGTAAATTCATTCGTAAAACTCAAGCTATTTAAAAATCATAAATTAAATCCATTTTTGTATTATTTAATTTACTTTATTGCTCTCCATTAAATTAATAAAAAATAAAATGTTTGTTGAAAAGATGAAAAGCTTTACTAAATAATCCCTAGTTAATTCTTATATCCGTTGAATCTGAAATCTGAACACACTATCAATATCAGATACTTGAATCAGTATTATGAACAGGATGAGTTGTCAATAAAATACACGAGGAAAGAAAAAGAGACTCAACCGTCCATTTGCCCCAAACCGGAAAAAAAGATTCATATGGCAGGCGAAATGGTGAAAAGATTTGGTAAATAACTGGTCGGTTATTAGAATTATAAAGAAATAAATTAGGGTAATGAGAGGTTGCAAGGGTGTCCATGGGTTCTTATTGTTGGAAGTAGGAATGATTTGTGGGTTCTCCCTCCTTTTGTTCTCTCTGTCAATATTCCGCCTCTTTTTAATGAAGCTCACACGGTGTGGCAAACCCTTACCGTCGTCTGCTAACCAAACACAAAACTCCTCCTCGACACCCTCAAAAACTTTGAATCTTTCCAACTTCCACCCAGCCCACCGCTCGCTGCTTAACCAAACAATGGGAAGATTTAAACCAAATAAAAATCCCGGTTGGAATCATGTCAGTTAAACTTTCTACCCGAACCACGCCGCCCGCCCATGAGATGACAATTATGACGAACCATTCATATAATCCATATTACCATCATATTTCACTACATAAATTTATAAGGATATCTATACTATATAGATATTATATAGTTGAGTATAGTAAATTCTGTCTAGGATTAAAACTATAAAGTCCTTTAATAAAGAAAACAATGTAAATGTTATTTATCCATTTAATTGAACACTTGAGGGATGTGAAATGAGAAGTTCAAATATTGTTTTTCAGGGTTCTCTGGAAGGAAATGAAGATGTTGAGCAGGGAAAGTTGGAATTCGTGTCTAGGGGGTTTGTTCGATCATTTTCCTCTCGAGTTGCTCCGTTTGTTCCGAGTTTCAGAGAATTAAAGAAGCTCCCTTTCATTTCCCCTCCTTCTCCTTCTGCTTCCGAGAAAACTAATTCTCTTCCTCAGTTACCTAATTAAATAGAAATGGAGGACGTTGGAGGAGTTTGAGTCATATTGCTGGATATTACACGCATTGTTGAACCCTCAAGCTCTTTAAACGCCCCTATCAAATCCACCACATTTCTCATTTCTTCCTCTTCCAAATGGACTTTTTCATACACAACTTTCCTTTGTTTCTTAACATTAATTTTCCCAATGTCTTTTGCATCATTCAATTAAAATGATGATCATAGCATTGTTCATTATCTTTTACACGATTTCATTGGCGGAATGTTAAAATATATTTGAGGACAGTTCTAATTTGCACGATAATCTAAAATGTATCCCGATTCTTTATCAAATTCAAAAAATACAATTTGTAATTACATTTTTACCAATATTGCAATTCAATTGTTAAATGTTTGATAAATTGAAGAAAATGATATTTTATTGCAAGTTGTAGTTTTGTATTAGGTTGTGGATGAGTTCGGAGGTGTGTATTAAAAGGTGCAAGTGGCTTTTGTGTAGTGGATTGAGAAGATATTGATTCCTCGTCGGAGTCTTCTCGGTTTTTTCCGGAGTGAGGAAGGAGGGATCTTCTCAAGATGGGAGTCGAGTGGACTCGAGTGGGCTCAACCCCCCAAAAACCAAATCACAAATAGAATCTACATTCACCTCCCTACACACTTCCTTCCTTATTTCATAAACTCAAGCCTTCCTCAAAACACACGCAGAAAAACTCAAACGTGCAACTTACCTTTAAAAATTGAGAAAACACTCATTTTGGAAATAAATAGTACGCTATACTTTGAATTCACTCCTGAACTAACAAATTTAAAACCAAAGCATCCAAAACCAAGATTCATATTATAAGAAATAATAGTTTAAAAAAATATTAATGAGGCGTTCAAATTTGGTATTTTATGCATTGTAATAAAAAGATTATATAGCACTACTATAAAGCTATAACACTACTTGAGCATTACAATAAATTGTAATTATATTGGTACTTATTTAGTATTGAACTATTGAAATAAAATAATTTTTCATGGTCTTTATTTTAAGATAAAACATTTCATTCATAAAAATAAAAGGAAACCGCCGGATTTAGATGAGCGAGATAAAAAGATAAAAACTTAATTTGTTTTGTGACAATTTGACACTTCGCCTAATATATTAAACTAGGAATTCATATATCTATTTTGACTAATCGCAGTAATCACGCCACATTTTAATTTGCCTTAAACCCCGATTATCTTCTTTAAAGCACTAAACGCTTGTACTTAAAAGGAGTAAAGTGGCAAATCCTTTAAGGATTACATCATTCTTTAAATTAGTCCAAATGATAATCAAATGACATTCATGATAAAATACAATATATGGCTTATTTCATTGCTACTGTCTCTTATTTCTTTGCATCACTCTTTAATTTCCTTGGATGTTGTAATTTAGATAGTCGTTATAAATGATATACCCCATTATTTGCATTGTTTTGTTAGTTTGCTCATTGTTATTTTTTATAATTGGACAGACTTTAAAATTGATGATGAAAACAGATTTAGTCAAAGAGACAACAGACTTGCGCTTCTATTTGCCTTTGTATCAATTTGTCATTCAAGACGAAACAATATGCCAATATGCCAGGATTTGAGCAAATCACATCATGAGCCCGTGGAAGAGATAATGTAAAAATGGGGGGAATGTATGGTAATTAATGGAAACGGTAGCATGTGTGGAGTGATGAGCCATTTCACGTTGACCAAAAAAGTCCTTGTGATGGAAATGAGGGTGTTGGGGAGGAAGGCGCGGAGGCGGGGCTCGACATTACCATAATAATTCCCTATCTACTCAAATAGGGCTCGTCCTCGTCGTTAAAGGACCATGTGTTTGTATTGGTGGTGCTTTCTCTGGTCTCATTGTGAGGGTTTTCACACGGGTGGGCGCCGGGCCGCAATGCCCGGGAGATGAGTATTTAACCCTTAATCCCTCTACTCAAACATCCATGATTGCATCCCCAAACGTTATTTATTCCATCTACGACCACCCAAATCCCTCTGTCTGCTAATTCCTTATCTTCCCCTATCTTAGGACAACGGACTAACCTTTTTTAATTGGTTTGCCAATTCAACATTAACAATATTAGAGCTTTAATTCCACTCAAACTAAGTTAATTAATATTGACTTATTATAATACACTAATCTAATAAAGAAACGTAAGGCCATTGAATGCTCAGTTTCATACTTCGGTTTCGTTATTATCGCCTCTCATTTAATATTTAGTAGTTATTTAATTTGATAGAATCTCGCATTTAATTTAATAGTCTATAAACATATTGATAAGTAAAATCGCCACTATATTAATTTTTAGAGACGAAATATTGAAGAATATTTCTTAAAAAATGGAATGAATTCCAAGATGAATGATCATAAAATAAAAAAGAGATGTATATCCAAGTATTGGGAAGAGTATAAGAAGGTTTTTGTATTTATAAGGTTCAAGATCGTTTGGGTTGAGACGGAGAAAGCGGGTTTTGTTGGGTGTCGGCGGGGCGCAGGGGTGGGAGGATCGATGTGTGGCTGCGCTTTGAGAGGCGGAAGGCGGAGTTTGTGGGATGATGGATAGGAGGGTTGTTAGGGGAAGTAGGGTGTGAGATTAAGGGCTGGCTCTACTCCCGACCCATTCGCTCTTCTTCTCCCGACAAATCCAGATTATAGGAAGGATTACGGGATGGACTCAACTGGGCTCGTGTCTTCGGGGTCAGGTGCACCTCCACCCGAACCCGTCTCCCTTCAAGACTTCTTCACAAACCACCACCTTTACGGAAACCACGTTCACCATGAGGTTCGCTTACACTTTAAACTTATTACTGACTTTGATCATTACATCCACAAACCCTTCTTTCTCAGTACAATTCTAATTAAACTCATCTCTTGGAATTTCGTAAAATATAATTAAGTCACAATACACAGACTTTCTAAGCTCTATATTGATCAATCCTAAAATTACATTGGAGATTTCCCTCTTTTGTCCTCATTGGAAAGAAAATAAGATTTTTAAATCTTATGTTTGTAAATTGTGTAGCTCTTGCCATCAACGTCGTTTGTTCACCATGGTCATCCCGGGAGTCACCCAGGGATGCATCTCATCCACCCTGTCGTGGGTGAGCAACCGAGTCATCCGCTCGAGAAGAACATTAAACGAGGTAAGGACAAGTGGAGGGCAGCTGGAGAAACAGGTGATTTCTCCATCACTCATCCCATCCTTCCCCTTCTTCACTTACACACTCACTTACCCCTCGCTCTACTTACATCATGTTTCATGTAAAAGGAGCAAGTTACATACAAAGTCATACTCATTACTTACATGTATTTCCCACGGAGCGGAAGAGCACGAGCTGGGGATTTACACGAAATGAATCCAAAAATCGAAAGCCTTACAAAACTCTCGTTCTGAACAGCTAAGTCCTTCTAAGACCATTTAGGACATTAAAATCTCTAATTTACAACCGCGGTTAGTTTTTTTCCTTTCTCTCACCACATGAAAATTGAGACGAAAGAAGAACATTTGACCCGCATTTGCGTCTTTTATGTGTAAACGTTTATTTATTACGAGAAAAAGTACGGATCTCAGAGTACCCCAATTTCGTCTCATCACATTTCACCATCTCATTTCTTTACAAAGTCATACACTTACTGAACCAAACATAAATAAGGATCCTTTTACAATCCATGAAAGATGTAAAATCAAAGAACCAAGATTTTCCCATGTTCAAAGAGAGAAATATGAGAAATACTTCTTGTGTCATAGAAAATCAGGGTCGTTTCATCTCTCACAAATCTGTCTATTAAGCCTATATAACAACTTTGAAAACAGCTTTTGAAATAGAAGAGAAATCAAAGAAACGCCATTACATCATAAAGAAATTCAAGAAATGTTGAAAAACAAAGTTTTTAAGACTTTTCTTGCATTATTTCTTATATAAAAATGCAAGAAAGTGTAAGTCAATTAAAAAGAGAAGTTGAGGAATAGCGAGGTGGCGAAGAGGATGAGCCGAGGAAATCCTTTCAAATCCGCACAACTCTCAACCTCAATTTACTTTCCCTCATCCTCCTCATTCAGAGGAGAAGCGAAACTGAAAGTTTCAATAAATGAAATTCACTCTCAATTTCTTTCCCTCCAACATGTCAGGGACTTGTGTATAAATTCATAAGGAGTAAGCAGGAGCAAGTAGTTTCATAAAAGATGCATACGCCTATCATTTGTCTCCTTTAGACTCAACTGAATCCTCAACTACCAAAGACACCCTGAATAAACTTCCAAGGCCTATAAAATCCATCACGTCTCACTTTCCCCGAAACTCCCAAACTTTCAACTGTAAATCTCCAAGTTGTCAAACTCATATTTTATACAGACTTACATATGCTCAATCAAGTACATAAAAGCCATCCCTGCTACTTTAACCTTAACGTTACTTAAATATGGAAAAAAGAAACATTTTATACATAAGTGGTTTAAAAGCATTAAAATGCTTGAGAGTTATTCAAGTTATTTAAAATGAGACCAATTGAATTTTTGTGCATTTAAGTAAGATGAAAAAGGGAATTAACTTGGGATAAACTAGGCTTCTTTCTTTCACCCATTTTAATCCTACTCATCCACACACTTGAGAATGATTACACCTAGAAGCCCATTGAGTCATTGAGTACTTCATTCACTGCTTATGCCCATGCCATCAGCCACTCATTGTGTACGTTTATAAACTCGTAAAGTAAATTCACCTTTAAATTCAATTGAATAGCTGACTCATTCCGTCACTTCAGTCAGTCAATAGTCAACAAACATTAAAAGATAATTTGCATAATTTTATCTCAAAGCGTCTTTAAAAAACTTTCTAACTACATAAATATTTAATTATTGATTTAATTCACATACTAATCAAAGATAATTTTATATTTATGACAAAAATTTGCATTTTTGAGGTTAGTGTGGAATCAGAATCGAAATCTGATATCTGAAAAAATATATTAACTTTAAAAAACTAAATGTTAATTTTAATTATGGCGTATTGTCAACTGACTTTCACGCGAGTGAGTTGTTTTAGTGAAAGTTTTAAGAAAGTATATTATCATTAATGTGATTCATTTTGGGATATAAATTGTGTGAAATAAAGAGAGTTGTAAGTGAAATTGGCTGGGTGGTATGAATGGATTTCTCATTTCACAGTTGATTAGCTGTTATAACTTTCTATCTCTTCCCGGGTTGAATGGGCGAAGGGCCGAGACGACGAGCCTTCACCAACTCCCCTCTCACAACCCTCCCAAACTGCTAATCCTATTCATGCCAACACGGGGAGGGATAATGGGAACTGAATCGCCCGGCATTTCATTAAAGGAAAATCACGTTATCCGATTAACTCACACCACACACAAACTTCCTTTCATTTCCATTCATTTCTATTCATTTCCCCACTTCTTCGCTCATTACACCACCAATTCAAAGGCAAATTTGATCAATTTCAACGCCAATTACAAAGATAGGTCATTTCATCATCATCACAATCTAAAAACAAATTTACGTTTGCAAATTTCCATTCATCCTAAAACCTCTTGTAAACAAAATAAATACATACGTATGCATTGTTGGATATCTTAGCAAAAAATTTTTTAAATATCAAGTTAATGAGATGCAATATTTTGGTAGAATCACCAGTGGTTGACCAAACTCCAAAACCGGAAGGCGGAAGCGGAAGTGAAGAAGAGGAGAAAGGCGGGAAAGGGAAGAAACGCCAACGTCGTCAACGAACTCATTTCACATCCCAACAGCTTCAAGAGCTCGAAGCCACATTTTCACGAAATAGATACCCAGACATGTCAACGCGGGAGGAAATTGCAATGTGGACAAATCTAACAGAAGCCCGTGTCCGGGTAAACTCCATTTACATATCATAGCACTCTTCATTTCCACTTTATTAGTATATCCCCTTCAAATTACAATTTCATCTAATATAAATACTCGCTTTTACTTTGCTTTTACTTTCATATATAAATTGTCCCGTTAGTATTTTAGCTAGACTGTGAGTATATAATAATATCATATAATGCTCATATTAAAGCAATACGAAGCCTCAATTTCAGATCCGGATTCCCGTATTGTAATATTAAGGTATAATGCATTCATTTCCCATGTCCGTGTTGTATTAAGTGAGAGCGATGAATGGAGAAGAGCATTTGTAGTAATTACACTGCTGGTCGGGTAGACATTAAATAGGGAGACAGCGGAGAGACATATGTGGAAGTCGTTGGTCGTTCCCCTTCGGTGAATCACGACCGTCTTAATCCTCCCCATTCCACGTCTCTATTTCCCTCAAATCCATCCATCTAAATTCCCCGATCCTCCTCCGATACTTCTAAACTCCCCTTCCCGAACTCCAACACAAAAACCGGGCAAAACAATGAGAGTTTTATGAACACGAGTCCAAATGACATCTCACCCTCACCTCTCCCTTTTTTATCTTACAGAGACATACGACTTACAAGGGAAAAATTACGAGAAGCTCGTAGATTTTACTTATAAATAAAACTACTTAAAACTAATACTATTTATAATAGAATGAGACCTGGGGAGAATCCCGTCCTCTTCTCATTTCATTACAAATCCTATTTCCACCCAAGATCGTAAAAAAATCTCAGCCCTTAGAAAGACCTAAAGAAACCAATTTTAGGCCTTTTTTTATTATTTTACAAAACCCAAGTTTATGACCAAAGTCTAAATTCATTTCAATGTCTTTTGGGCAACAAACTTCTTGGGTTTTCATTTAGAATAAGCAAATCTTTTTCCAGTTTAATTTAAATAAGTAAATAATTAAAATGTTTTAAAGTAAATGTGAAAGATACTTATGTAAAAAGTTGTTTTTGATAAGTCAAATCAAGATGTTTCTTCCTGGAGATTTTCTTGTGATTTTTTCCCTATTGAGAGATGCAAAGCTGGAAGAGGCGTGAGATGAGCAATAATAATATTGTCGAAGGCGGGAGGGGAAGTTTAAATGAAGATGTGTGTGTGGATAAATATTGGCAATTTCTTCGCCCTCCCGCCTGGACTCCGGAGGGGGGAAATGAAGGGGAACCTTCATTTGTTGATTGTCACTTCCCCCTTTCACAAATCCCCCTCACTTCCTTCCCCCTCATTACACTTCCTAAAAAGACCCACGCGGTAAAATCTCACGCACACTCCGCCTTCAAACACCCTTCTGCATTATACAATCATATACCCAACAACTCCTTATGTAATTCCGTAGCTAATATCATCTTCGGGTGTCTCCGAATCTCTTTATAAGGCTTATAACTACCGTAATATTGGAAAGTTGTTCATTCGTCCAAAACAAATTCAGGGTTTTATATAAAAAAAATTGCCATTTTTTAAATAATATCTCTCGTGTTTCCGACTTCTGCTCTGCTCTATTTAAGTGATATCCTAGCTGACCAAGTTTGAACTATCCAACACGTATAAAACTGTTTAACTGTTTGAATTCAATATGTGATCTAGCTAGATCACGTAGACTGCAAAAATTCGAGATTTTTCTCAAAATTCTGAATTTTTCTTAGAACTTAGAATTCTAGAGTAATACCTTTTTAAAACTTTTTGCAGCTTCGGGTTATTCAAGATTTACTTGGAACATAAAATTATGAGATCTGAAAAGATATTTTCCTTACATTTGTTAGATTGTGAAATTTTTGAATTAAGGGAATTGAGACTTGAGACTCTATTGGAAGTCTATTAGAGATGCAGAGTAATTTGTATGAGGTTCTATAGGGATTTGGTTGAGGGTGTCGTTGGGTGACAAAAGGGCCCACCTGTTCTCGCTGCCGCTGTTCCTCCCATTTGTCATTTTCCTCCAGATGACTCCATCCCACATGATGTACGAAGGATCTCTTCCGGGACCAAAGGAGTTAATGGCTCGTGAACTTCACAACCCCAGAATGAGTTTTTTAATGCCGAGGGAATTCCCTAACTATCTCCATTCACTCACAAGCCTCACATCATGAGTAAAGTGAGTAATGAGAAGACTTCATAACTATCACACATAGGACAATGATTCCAACCCCTTCAATTTCCATCATCGACAAGGGTCATGAAAAACATTAGTGGTGAAACATAAAAGAAAGTCTCATTTCACATTTGGCTCAATCCTGAATGAACTCGGGTTTCAATTCTCATTAATTGAGTCTTCAGACATTCATCTCGTTGAATTAGTCAAATTATGATCGTTTTAGTGTTTTTCAATCATGAACATTAAATATTTTATGTTCGATAGAAAAATTATTAAGTACTCATTTAAACTTTGACGAATTCATAACGTAAATGATAAATGATAAAGGATGTCGTAAAAAATATTTGAATATTTTTATGAATTTATTAACATTTGTTTTTATCTTTATGCTTATGATTTATCTCATAAATTATTTGTGTTAATTTGTTCTGCAAATGAAAATTACCGTTTTATTGTATTTACATTAAACATACTTTTAGGAATACAATGCAGGGCATTTTTGAGATTACTTGGGAGCTGATGAGGATTAAGGCGAAAATCCCTCGTGGGTGAAATATGTCAGTTTTAACTTGTTAAACAAGGTTTAATCTCATTTGAACACGAGAGTCGAGATTTAAAAGGAAATTAAACATGTATTTACGTAATGGATGATACTATTGGGTGTATAAATGAGGAAAAACATCATATTAATGTTAACAATCAAAATACATCATGTCCAACAACTTTAAATTTGTATGACACCAGTGTATCGACTTCAGCTTGCACCAATGAGAAAAGTGAATATGCGACTTTTCAGTGTTTGTTTCATATCGTATGTCCAAGGCTGTGTACATAGACATTCGATTGAGATTGAGCCGCTGCCTTTTCAATGTATCTCATTTTCCCTTCAAAAACCATATTTTGGGTTAAGCAAACAACCACGGCGGCCTTTGTATTTCAAAACGACGGAAATTCACGTCTCTAGAGAGACAAATCTCATTTGGTCATATGCTCAACATTAACCACATGCATTATTATGCTTATTTTTCTTATGCATAGTCAGCTCTAACAAACAATATTATATATTTAAAAAACCTCCATACAAAATATATTACAGACTGACGGTAATATTGTACAAAAAAAATCCATTACATCATATTTATTCGTACAATTTGAAAATGAAATTACATTTTTACTTTAAAAACACAATATAAAATACCCACTATAATATGTGAGGAATCGGAGCCGTATACTTCATGTGAATATATCTGATATATAAATTCCATCATGATGAGCATATGAGGGTGATCAATCAATTAGTGAATGAATAATTCATCTTTTGAATCCAAGTGAAAGGTTTAAGGTTCATTTCATAATCATCCAGAGGCATCATCATATGCTCGTATATGCTTTTATATTATTTCACTTCCAAAACGTCCTTCGCATAATTCGAATTTTGTGAGTGAAATGGAAAGGAAACGGTAGGAATATCTTATTAAAGATATGAAAATCCCAACCCAGTCGACGCCTCACAAAAATGATCAAAGAAAAGGCGAATTTTCCCTCTTTCAAAAGGCAGAAGGCGGTGAGACGTGAAAAGAAAGGCAAATATTTTCACAACTTCCTTTTCTGTTTGGGAACAACAAGAGTGAACATCATGTTTGATAACATTATTGTGCAAATATAAATATGCCGACGGGACATGTAATAATTTAATCTCAGCTCCTTGTCTTCTTCAGACTTCTCTTAACTCCTATTCTAACCTTTATCATTTTATTTTCAATTTACTCATAATCGAGGATTAATCGATTGCTCATATTGAGCACTATTTGATAAATTAGCCGAATTTTATATCAGCACAGAAAGACTCAATTGTAATTAAACTACCACTTGCTCATCTTCCTATTATGGGACTTAAGTAATAAATGTGTAGCAGACTTATTTAAAGTGACACGAAAGGATGAATGGCGTAAGCTTGAACATTAAGAGAGGAATCGAAGGGTTCTATGAGAGCGTCTATAAGAAGAGGGGAGTGGCTATAACAAATGGGAAAATGCGTGGCTATAAAGTAGGGGCATATTGAGATGCTCCTCCATCAACTCCTACACGTACACTTATCTTGATATTTGCTTTTTTATAAAGTTGCATCAATGTAACGTGTGTGTAGAGTATTAGCTATTGTAGTTGGTGATAGGGCAGGTAAGGGGAACAAAGGGCCGCCTCTTATCTTCTTATCTACCCCTCAATTTGCTCGTCCGCTGATTACGCCCCTCTCAGCTGTCAAACTTTTATCTTCAAAGAGAAAACCGAAAAGGGGAATCAAATAAGAACATTCAAGGATATGAAATTACCACACTATTATATTACTACATGCATATAAGGCATATCGAGACGAGAGTAATATGGGCATAAATGAAAGAAATATTTATCAGCTTTTCTCGCTTCATCACTTTCATATAAATATTGTATTCCCACCAATTATATTTATCACTTCAAAATACTTTATAGTATTCTTTAATGTCGAATTTTGCCAACAAAAAATAAAATTTTAATATCGACAATAATGACATCTATTATAAATACTTAACTAAATATTATAATCAAAGAATGAAATAATAAAATAATGAATGGCTTTAGTCATAAAATTATCTTTACAATTTATTTAAAAGTCGAATTTGGATGTTTGAAGTAATGATAGTTTTTTATTAATTTATTTCAAGGTTTGGTTCAAGAACCGTCGAGCCAAGTGGCGTAAACGAGAGCGGAATGCGATGAACGCAGCGGCAGCCGCGGCGGCTGCAGCGGATTTCAAAAGCGTTCAAAACCCGTTCGGGTCCACGCCGTTCAATTCCATCTACGAGGATCCACTGGGCTACTCCAACTACGGAGGTTACAATTGGAGCAAAGTGCAGTCGCCGCTCCAGAAGCCTCCGTTCGCCTGGCCCACGTCTTTGAACTGCTTCTCAACGTCGCAGCCGCCCGCTCCGCCGCCGCAGACTTCCGCCCCTTGCCCTTACGCCCCACCAGCTAACTTACCATATTACTCGTAAGAATACCGTTTATAACTAATATAATGATTTCCAATATTTACATACAAATACACGCTTTCCTATTATACATCATGTTCATCCTTATTAGCATCAACATTACTATCGAAGGTGTCATATTAAATTGTTTAATTATTCAATAGCAAACATTTGGAGCATCTCATTGAATTTAATAACTTTATAATGGAATCATAGTTTCAAGTTTTGAGTATTATTTGTATTGTGGGGATGTGAAGGAAAGACGCCAGTAGGTCCGAAATTATCAAAGGGGGATTAAGGGTCCGATAAAGGGAATCGCCGACACCCTGCTCTCATTACACACTTCAAGTCCCAAGTTTCTCTGTACCTAATCACAACCACTCAGAAATTCAGTTTGATCCTCCTCCCCTTCCAACCAGCAAACGCCTCCATGTTCAAATCTCTCTAATATGATCAAATCAACTCATTTCCTATTCCAATTCAACATCACCAAAATCCATTTTTGTTGTTTTTCATTAATTTTTTACTTTCAATTTCAAAATAATTTCAAATAAACTTAAAATTCAATTTCTCAAACCAATTTCATAGGACACTATAAATAATAACGGAGCTTATAGCATAAGTTATTAAAGTAAATAATATTAATTTGTGATGAAACTAAAAGTACATTCTCAATATACTAGTTTAATTGCTTTATTGTATAGTAAAAGTTGGAAAACTGAATCTTGTTCAATGTGATAACACTCATGAGTAAATTCATAGTTTTATAGTAAGACATGATGAGATTTCATAAGGGTGAATTGTTCCATTTGTCAATTATGTAAATAAAGGGAATAAGGATCGAGATCAAATATATGAGGTGAAATGAGAGAAGTGATGAGGAAGATAGCGAGAGAAAGGGTGGGAATTGGTCATTTAGCGCAAAAGAGGAACTGCCTGCCCTTTCACCAAATTCACCATTCAATTCCTATTACTTCCTATCGGACTAATTTTCCACTTGGTCGGAGGAATGATTTCCATATGAGTGGTGCAGCATCTCATGCCTCTGTCAATCATTTCCCCCGTTTTTCCACTCCGCTTCTTCTCAATTCCATTCCGGAGGCCGGGGAATTAAGCCACGGAATTTATTCCACCGAATTGCCCTTTCCACAATCATATTAAACGCCAAACACACGCTCGCCCAATATATTGAGAGAAACTCTTATATAATTTATATAAACATTAGTTTTTCTATTTGAGTATATTTTATAGTAAATATGATTCTTTGCCTTCTTCTAAAATACTTATTTATAAGTATAGGCACGATCAATAATCTCCTCAATTTCTGAGTAGCTTACGTAATTTCCAGTAAAAACACATGAATTATTGAAAAAACAAAATGCCTTAAAGTTAGCTATAGATTTTGTACAAAAGCATTCAAAGATTCAAACTCTAAACCTGTTTTTATAAATATTACACATTTTTCTGATAAAAAAGATTTTTGCATTGGTGGTCATCATAAGCTCATGCATTTTTCAACGAGAAATTCAAAAAAAGATTGAATTATTCAAATCGAACTTTTGTTTATTCTAAACGATTCTTTCGTCTTTTTGTGAAAGTTCCCTCTTTGAATGTCAAATTTTGTAGTTATGAATGAAATGAAAGAAGAATTTCTTGTAATATATTATAGATATAGAGGGAAAGAAGAACCTTATGAAACGAAACTTGTATAGCTATCCGAAATGATGAATTATTGGTATGTGGTAGGCAGGAGAATTTGGAGTCATTACGAGCTCACTTGGTTTCACACTCATTAGGAGAGGATTGCCACGAGGATTTGAGAGTGAAGAGCCAGGTGGAGAAACCGAGAGAAAACCATTACTTATACTACGAGAGCTCGTCCTTAAAAATACACTTTGAGATACCAAGGGTGTGAGGGGAGACGCGATCTTCAAAATTTTCAGTTTTAACTCACCGCCCGGTGAATTTTAAAATTATTATCGTGTACATCTCTAGAGTTTACCATTTTTAGCAATTAAGATAAATTTATCTTCATTAATTACTCATGTGTTAATTTTGATAAAATGGCAAATTTGACTTGATTATTTAAGGATGAACTCATAATTTACAAACTTCCGTCATCAATAATTGAGTTTTTCCTCAAATCTACTAAATGAGCCTTTTACAACCATTATAGAATTGTGAGAATTTAAGAAAAGTGTCAAGAATTTTTATTACATTTCGTATTTATTTGTTGAGTGTTTGAGAAGGATCCTCTTCAAATTTCAAGGGTTGGATGGAGAAGGTCTTGACATGTGTGGTGGTCAGTTGAGTACTTTGTTGACTCAGATTCGTCTTTGGGACGAGCTTCCTCTTCTGTTCAACCTCAAATACTTCACTTGTCTTCACAGACTTCACACTCACACAAGTGAAATTCCACCAAATTCCCACTCTTTCATTGCACCTATATATAGCTAGCTATATGAATGCGTGAATGGAAGAAGGTTTATTAAATTTCAAAAACCATATATATATTT
This sequence comes from Neelides sp. FZ-2019, assembly GCA_009869795.1. Classification (NCBI taxonomy): domain Eukaryota; kingdom Metazoa; phylum Arthropoda; class Collembola; order Neelipleona; family Neelidae; genus Neelides; species Neelides sp. FZ-2019. Next base: position 20,583 of record VJMY01000773.1, read on the forward strand.
ATAAGGTTTTTGAAATTCAATTTATTTATTTAGAATAAAAAACTTTCTGAAACCCAATCCATTCATGCATTCATATATTATCAACCCAAAATATCATTTATAAATTCCATTTAAATATTTAAATCAGATACTCAATTAGAAGTTCAGCTGAGACGATTTTGAATAACTAATGGTATTTTAATAAAATTTAAATAAATTTAACAATATTTAATAAAATATGAGGAATTTCTTAATTGAAACTAATAAATACTTATATACATTACAAGAAAATAAACATTTTAATTTGTTTTTATGTAAGAAAGTTGACTGTTTCTTGTCAAATTGATGATGTAGGATGTGGAAGGAAGGAGGATCGAGTCTGTTTCTTTTAAACTTCACAAGTTTCCTTTTAAACTAAACAATCATATTTAAGAATTGGATATCGTTGAATGAATGAGTTTGCAACGGGTCTTGTGAATGGCTTTAGTGGTGCTTAACTACCGAAAACTCATATTAGGCATATGATGATGCGATGCGATTATCTTCTGCCAATGCTCATTGACTCTTGAAAGATGTTTGAAACTCCTATATAAACATTTCATGAAGAAGAAATCAATAGGCTATAGACTAGGTTTCAATGTTGATAAAAAAATATGCTTGTCTACCTTATGGAACTTCCGTACGCGTATGTGAACAAGCATGAATTTTTTTGCTCATGTTTAAAAACTAAAAATCAAAAACATACACAGCTTGCTAATTTATAATAACTAAATACTTGAATTATCTTAAGTTTTCCAATTTTATTGAAAAAAAAGCTTGTTATTTTTAAAAGTCTTTGAAAAAATCATTTTGAAGAATTTAAGTATGTTTTGAGAATTTAAGCATACTGTGAGAATTGAATATGTGAGTATTTGAGTATATAAGGAAGTTCTTTAGAGGGAGATGAGAAAGTTTTATATAAATTCTATATAGAAGAAGGAGGAAGGGAGAGATTGAGAATTCTTACGTCATTTATTTTTATTTCCCTTCACGTCTTTCCTCTTTCCAATTTGGAATTTGGGAAGAAGCGAGAAGGGAGCGAGGGATTTTCTCACTGGCTCACTAAAGTGGAGAAGAGGAGGAGCTTAACATCCTTGCGGGTTGAACTCCGAATTCGGTTTTCGCCCTCCCGGTTCCATTAAAGGCCAACTAACTCCTCCATCTAGCTATTCAAGTTCTCAATGTCCTCAACAGTTATTTTGACTAATTCCGAAAACGAGAGTGCATCTTATAATATTAGTTAACTTTAACAAGTATCGTTACAATTTAAACCAAAAGCGTTGATTATAAACGTTGAATTATGAAAGTGAGTGAGATGTAATTCATGAGATTTACATTTATTATATTCATCATGAATTGATGAATTTAGAATGAATGAGTGTTTCAGCATTATTATGTGAATTGATTTATGGTAAAGGAAATTGTAAATGATAAAATTAATATTTTTATTTCTTCGTTGGATTTCATTGAACATCGCACATGATTGTATAGTTTCCCACATTTCTAGAATGATTATGATGAATCGTTTTTAAACACCTCTTTTAAACCTCACATTAATATCTTATTTCTTATTACTTAAGATTAATTTACATAGTAGTCCTTGACTTATACTCGCTCACTTACTGAACAACAACTCATTTAAAATTGAACCTTGAAGGAACCACACTCAAATGAAAAACTAATTAAGTAGTTTATAATTTACTTAAAGTGTATGTACATGTTTAGAAATATTGAACAACGAGAAAGTCCGAAGAACTGAAGAGGCGGGAGCTTTAAAAACAGTTTCTGATTATTAATTTTAAACCTCTTTGTCTTCCTCTCTGTTCTCGTGCCTCGCAGTACATTTATTATTATTATTCGTGTTAATACAATAGTTAAACTAATGTCAGACTCTCCTACTTTACACAACATTAATAAAATTCTCAATAATATCGTTACATTGATGATAAAAGTTATCTTTTAATTAAGTAAGTAGGTAGAGAGATCTTAGGGTAATGATGAGATTCAACTAATTGATAATTAAATTTTCTCATATATATTTCCTATTTTAAGTAATATTCATCCTACACACAGGCATCCCATATAATACGTATTTTATGATTTTTGTTTTTCTTTAAATACACATTAATATGATTCTCTCTAATGTACTTTGAAGGTCTGAACTCGTGATTATTCTTTTGATTATTTTTTTGAAGGGGCGAGGCGGTGAATCGGAGCCTCGACAGTCTTCGTCTAAAGGCAGCGAAGCACCAAAGCCTCGGCTACTACACGCCCTCTGGCGGGGCAACGAAGAGCAGCGCCGGCGGCCAAGCCGCCGACTCGCTCTCCGCATGCGCCTATGACCGGAACTGAATCTCAATGTGAATAAACAATAAACATTTCCTACGCCTTTTTTTTAAATTCGCACCATTCATTACTACCGGTATCACAGAGAAATGAAAAAAACGACCATACCACAAGAGAATGAGAACAATAACAAAAACTCTCGTACATGTGAGGGATTCAACAGGAGTTATTTTGGTCTTAACAGAAGAGGATGAGACTCATATTTGATAGAATATGCATTTTTTATCCACTCATATTGGAATTAAATCTTTAAGTAATAACACGGCGGTGTGTATTATAATATATATATATGTATATTATTGCTCTACCTACTTCTAGCGCCTGGCTAGTTGTCATCGGGTTCTACGAGGGGGTGCCACTGGGCGATGGGCCGACGCGGTGTTGCCAACATTTCCGTCCAGTGCTTAAGCCCCGCCCCTGTAGATCCCGCTCCAGTAACAACTTTACCGATCGGATCGCTCGTCCCGATCCGATCGTAGTCAACAACTGTCACGACCATCTGGACCTTCTGCTCCGATAAAGAAATCTCAATTAGACTCATATAAGTACACAAATTAATGGCATCCAACATGGCGGATCCAAGATGGCTAATTCGCCCTATATTTAAATTGCCATTAAAAGTTACCTGAATTTGATCAGCGGGAATCTCGAATGTGAAGGACTCGTTGAAGTAAGGATTGAGTGTGCATTTCTTTACACTTGTTTTCTTCTTCTTCAACCGTTTCCCGTTCTGCATCAGGTAGATCTTCACGTAAGGATCTGAATGTAAACAGGATAAACGTGAGACTCGAAAATGTCCAAAGTCAAAATATTACATTATTAAAAAAGGCCAAAAATTGATTTTTTTTATTAAATGAACCTGAGAGGCCGCCCAAGTCCATCTTTTTGAGGTTCTTGGCCTCGAGGATGGCGATGGTGAGCTTCCCCGTGTTGGGGGCGTATCGGAGTGAGAAACAGATGTCCCCTAGTTTATCCTCCTGGCCCAAACCATAAATCCACTAAGAATCTTTCTTACATAATATGTGTAAAATATTGTAATGTTATATAATGCAAAAATGGTATTTATATATTGGCAAGAGTCCACCCACGTTAGCCTCGACGGACTTGAGTTCCTTGCAGTCCTCGATCGTTTGGGCGAGGTCGACTTGGCAGAGGGGAATTTGAATCTCGCCGATCTGGTCGTGTTTCCCGAATCGATCGAAATCATATATGGCAAACACTAACGTCTTCGGCATCAGCTCACCATATGACATGTTCTGTTCATTAAATGAGCATTATGTTAGTGTTACTCAATACTATTTCTTACATTAGGGAATTCATAAAAAGCATATACTAAATAGGTATTCCAAATAAAATTAAATGAGAATATTATAAAGAATATTAGGAATATTGTTCAGCTATGTGGATAAATACTTTGAAGACGAATTTTTCATCGAAGACGGGATTGAGGTTCGAGCGGTGGACTTTCGTCTCGAATTTCTTCTTCTTGTCTGGGAGTAAGTAGACTTTGACGTACGGGTCGGAAGTTCCGCCCATGTCCATAGCTGGAAGGTCCCTGGCCTCGATCACCGTCACGGTGAGGTTCTGACTGTTGAAGTCGTACTCAAGCTAAAAAACACAAACATTTAAAACACCCGACTCGGGGTTCCCCTTTTGTTATCATTATTGTGGAAGCTTTCGAAGATGCAGCAAGGGACGCCTCTACTTCTAGGAACCTCTAATTCAATTACAACTCGGTTAATATCAAGAATATTCACAGAAGTTTACATTAATGATGATACGCCGCGAAAGATTATTTTGATTTGGTTATTTCGGCAATTATTGGCAATTATGGTACAGAGTTTACAATTGAGATTATTTTGGAAATTACTTATTATTTTGAATAAATGGAATTTTTGTTATTTTATTCTACAGCCAATACTAGAATTACTTGAATTACACTACCACTAATGATGTAAAACTTATTTAATGATCAGACTACAAATTCGCAAATAATTTTTGAAGTAAAACGAAGTTAAAGTCGGACTAATAAGAAATCTTTCCATAATTTATTAAAATAGCATTAACTAGAAACTATAATGTTATTCATATAACACAACACCTTTAAAAATACGTATTTAATAATAAAAATTATTAAATTATATTAAATTTTCTATCAAAATAAAAAACATTTAACTTCGTTTAATATAAATTTAATCTAAAAATGTAAAAATAAATTAATTCCAAACATAAACTCAATCAGAATGTATCTAATTTATTGAAGATTTTTAACTAGTGTTTAATTATTGAAGTTAATTTTTTGATAAAATGTTATTTTGTTGTATATAATTTTTTTTATAGCCGATGTTAGTTTAGGATATATTTACTTAATAAATTCAATAGTTATCGAAGAATGAAAGCATGAAAAAGTTTATACTTCATTAAACAAAGAAAAATTATTAATAAGATCATTGATCTTATGTAAGTTAGCGGTTAAACGGAAGTAATTTTAAATGAATTTATTACTGACTCTTTAATTTAATAAGGATATTTTACTATTAATCATGTTATTGTTAAGTTAGTTAGTTATTGTAATTGTTCTTTCATTGCGAACGCTTATGCATTCATTAAGTATGGTTAATTTTAATTGCAATATGGTGAAAGTGAAAGACTTTCTCTTTTTGTTTCAAACAAGTGCAATACTTGTAAAAAAATAATTACAAATGCTCAATTCTGCATAAAAATTATTTGATCCAGCATATACCAGAACAAAATTCATTCAAGAAACATAGAAATTGGATAAAACCAAATTAAGTAGATGAAATAAAAAGCGAAATCAAATATAGTTCATAAAGAGAAACGAATTGAAGTGAAATTAGTAAATAATTTATAAGTATTTAGGGCAAGTAATGTTTTGTTTATGTTGTATTATAACATTTTTTAGTCATTAGTATTATATATATAGTGATGTTTTGTTAGTAAACAAGACTCGACTTCTACATTTTTGTTAAAGAAAGTTAAAGAAGTTGAAGAGATGTAATTAAAAAGATGTGATAATTATGATTTCAGTTTGACCTCGTCTAAAGCTAAGGTGAAGGCCGGGGAGCCTCAAAAACACCTCCGAATTCCGCCAAGAGACACAAAGTATTTCTAAGGTAGAAATATATAGAAAGAAAAACAATAAATATAAAACAACTCAAAGACACACAACACATTGATCTCATTGTACACGTAATTTCCTTCTAATTCATCATTGCATCAATCAAATGTAATAAAATTAATCAATATTGTAACAAATGAATGCTTGTGTGTTGTCTCATTCAATTATATCTCTATATCAAAGATAAGAGATATATTGAATATAAGAGACAATTCTCGTGGATTTAAAATATTGAATATTATAAATAGAAGTCATAAAATAAAAACATACTAAATCTCTGTAATTGTGTTGCATAAGTATAAATACCTAATTAAAGGTATATTTTAATGTGTAGATATGAAATTGTAAGATTTAATTGTAATTGAATTTAAATCTTACTCTAAAGAAATTAACTAATATTTAATAATATAGGATTAGGAAATTATTCATTAGACAGGAATAAAATAGGAGATTGTGAAAATAGGAGAACAAGGTTCAAACCTTGTATTTGAGTCGTCCAAGTGATTGTTCTGGTTCCTTCGACGATTCGTCGACTGCTGCTTCTTCGTTCTCCGCCAACTCGTCCATGTCGTCCATCTTGATAAGAAAGCAATATTAATAAACAATGAAAACTCAATTTCAATTATAATGTGTAAAATTACAGCTATTTTAACTGCACGTCTTATTATTTACAAAAATATAAAAAAGGTAAACCTTGTCGAATGTAAAATCCCCCTTTTTCTTCCCATCCTTCGTTCTCCTTTTTCTGAAACATTTTCGAAGCCAAAAGAAACATCCGGCGAACATCAGCGCGACAAGGGCTAAAAATTTAGGATATTTTGTTAAATATTTTTTGATAGAGACCACATTTAAATTTTAGCTATCTCAAAAATTCATAAAAAAAGTGAGCAAAAGCCTTTAACTTTCATTTTAGCTTATCATATCAGCAATGTGTGAGTAGGTACGAGGATTTATTTCATAGATATTCATCTTAATTTTAAGAGTCATTTGTCTCAATTTGGGTTTAAATGGAACAAGTGTCATTTGTGTGATAAAAATTAATGGGGAAATTTTTACAAGATAAAAATGAATCATTAGTGCTTAAATTTTGCCCAAATAGGTTTTACAAACACTAAATAAAATATTGTCCTTAATGTGAGTTCGTGTTAATAAAGGCTCAGTTCCAATTTAGCAATATTCTTATAAAACATTTTTGTGTGAAGTAATGGAACAATTGTAGTCATTTGTGGTTTACATCACAATTGGAGTAATGCGATTAGATAAAAGAATGATTTCTAACGTTTGATCTCAACTTTACGACTTTCTTATCATTTTCTCATCCAATTTCATTTTTCTCCTTTTTCCCCAATGTTATTTTAGAATAAATTTATTAACATGATGAATGTCTAACAATTTATTTATTTTCTAAATAAATATTAAATTCTTTAAATTTAACTCAAGTAGTTTGCAATCACTTCATAGCACTACCATTTTCTCTTCCTTACGCATATTCTAAGACATAGTTTCATTTTTAAAATTAATATTTCATAAAAATTAGATGTCAAAAAGATAAACTACTTACATATAATAGCGTTACAATTGAGTTTTGAATATAAAACGAGTTAAAAGAAATAGATAGCCATTAATTAACGTAGGAGACTTAGAAACATTTGAGCAAATGGCCATATTGATCTTTGTGAATAGTGCGAGAGGAAACGCGTCGAGCTGAGGAATGACTTAAATGTCGATTAAGTGAACGATGTGAAAAAAAGAAAATTACCTAAGACGAGGAGGTACATTCCCCATGCTGGAACCCCAATTTTTTTCCCCAGCGACCTCGTGACCTCGTCGGCTTTCACGGCTACGTCTTTGGCCACATCCATCGCCTTGCTCGCCGTCCCTTGGTCGGGTTCGGCGGGCGGCCCCTCCGTCGGCTCCCCTGAAAATAACCCAATGGAAAGGTCAAAGGAAGGTCGGGGGACTCAAGGGTCAAGTTCACCTGTGTGGGGTTGCGGGTCATCGTCCCCTTCTTTTCTGTTGAATGACCTGGGTGCCAGGGTGGGGCGGTGGGCGCGGATGGGTCCGGGAGAGTGCAATGCGGAGATCCCGTAAACTCGTCTCCATCGATCGCCCCCTTCCACGCAGATCCCCCGCACATCCAAGGTCAAAAATCCCCGCCTACTCCCCGCCGGTAACCTACTTACTCCCCCCTTTCTCTCCAACACGCTCACTCATTATTTACATACTCCAAATGTCTTTCTCCAGGTGAGGAAAGACAAGACCCTGTAATTACACTTAAACTACTCCAATTCTCTCAATTTCACAATGAACAAAACCATCAATTAAAACTTATTGGCTTAAATAACAAAGCTAATAGAATTAAGTATATCAAATACTTATCCTACTAAACGAGCTTGATAATATGAAACAAGCTGAAGGAATTCAGGAAACAGACAATCGGCAAATATGAATAGTGCGTATTGGTGCGAAAAACATCAAAGACTCAAATTAAGACGACTATTAACTATAAAAACAATGTGAATGTTTTTGTAACTTTCCACTTGATTTCTCCTTTAAGCTCTTGTATGATTTCTCTTGTGATGTTTTCTTTAGTAAAGTCGTTCAATGCGAATTTTTTATATGCACTTTCTGTGTTTTGTTGCATACAAGGGATTTGAATACTCATTTGAAAAGGTTTATGTCGTAACAATAATAATGCTTTCCAAGCTTTTCACTTTCCCCCAACGTTATCTTTGGTGATTTGAACATGGGATTTTGATTCAAGTTCATTTGAACCCACTCGCTCAACTTTATCTTTCAACGACCTTTTATGCACTTCTGAGCTGAATTAAGTCATTTTGAATTTATTCGGTCATTAAGATTAGGATTCTTACACTTCGTTTCTGAATACCAGAACTCTTACTGATCGTGTTGAGTAGAACTTGAATTATTTCATATTTTATAAAGTATAAATACACACAATTGCTCATAACAGCCACTAATCATAAACTTCTTGGCAAGATGGATTATATTTCATCAAATCATCATAAACAAGTTATTAAATAGCCAATCAAATATAAATGATAAAATTAATCAATTTATCTAAAGCATGATCATTGAATACTAAAAATAAATCATATGAAGGTTTTAATAACTTTACTAAATAGTTATTGAACAAATATTCATTATTTCATTATCTATGATTTTAATTAAGATTTATTGTAAATAGGTACCTAAAATGGAATAAGATAATGAAAAAGGAATAAGTAAACTATGATTTTAATGATTAAATTTCTATAATATATATTATTTAAATAAAATATAATTATGTTAAATTATATAATTAATAAACAAAAAGCGATCAATACATTCAAGTCAATAATATATTTCAACACAAGCTTGGATGTCATTTAGCCCAAACATAAAATTATTGAATGAAAAGCAAATAACAAATAGTTTTGCAGCATTTGCAAAGAATATTTATTAGTTCAACGACGTGGTGGAATCTTATTCGTCAAAAAATCGTTAATTGCATTTTTTATATGAACATTTTTTCCTTAGAATGAGAAAAAAATGAGAAAATGAAGAAGGGAGTAATGAAATGGAAATAAAAAAAGACATCGAGGAATCCTTGGGATTTGAACTCGAGAATGAAATTCCCCTTTTCTCTCCTTCTTTGCCTGGTCTTGAATGAGATGAAAATGTGTAGGAGGAATCGATCCGCACACGTCTACGTCTACGATTACGACACGAAGACGGAACCGTCGCCGGAGAGCCCCAAAAAATAAATTCCCATATTACCCCTTGTCTCATCACACCAACATGCCACAACGCGAACGAAGCTCACTGCTATGCGCCTTTATTAATTTTATTAACAATTAAACATTTAAAAAAATAAATACGAAGAAAAAAGCTAATAAATAAATATTCCTAGGTATGCATTTATTTAACATAATAAATAGGTACTTAAATTATTCTAGAGATTTATTTTAAGTTTTTAATGATGAATCATTTGGTTTTATAATGAAAGGATTCAGTCAATTGTAATGAGAGTAATTCTTTCACCTCTTCGTCCACTTAATTTTTAATAATTTACATTTTATATTATATTAAAAACTATAATATTTCTTGCTATATAGATTATGTTTTACATTTGGTTTGTTTTTAACTTTTAAACATTACAAGTAGACGCATAGTCCAGTAAATAATAGCATTAAATATTTTCACAGTTGTTGATTTTTGAAGAATGAAAAAACTTCCTGATTGAACTTTCAAAGGAATTAAAGCTATTAATTCTTTTCTCTCAATTCCTGTCGTTTGAATCCTCCAATTTTTAATGAATGAAATGGATCGTGAGTGCATTGCGGTTGAAATCGAAAAATATATAAGAACAAGAGTGTTTGCATATAAACTCAAAATAAGTGTCACAAACCAAATAAAAGCATTAATTTCATTAAAAGAGTGGAAGAGAGTAAAGTTCAGGCAAAGAGTCACAGTCATAAGTCCAATTATAGCTCCGGGAACAAGATAAGTGTTAACCACAGCACTCCAGTAAATGCTTATAATAAAAAGGTGTTTATAAATCTTAAGTGCAATAGGAAACGTGCGAATCTCATCAATTGTCCATTGATCCGATGTTTTGCAACTAGATTAGAATTAGATAAATTACGTTATTTTGAATCATTATATATTTACTTCATTTTATGAACACAATTTTTTTTAAATATTAAAAACAAGAATAACAACTTACTTTGCTCTTTGAAGATAATAATTAGCATTCATAATAATAAAAAAAGAAATGAAAGTACAATGCATTATAGCATGAAAACATGTCATAGTGTCGATAAAAAGTGGAACAGTCATTAAAAAAGCAACAAACTCATTTGATGCTCCAAAATAGCTTTGATAAAAAAATGGAGCCATTGGATTAAAATAAAAAAATATAGCATAACCAACATAAACCAAATATAAAAGAATTCTGCTTTTGACAAGCCAAAAGAAAGTTTCAACAAATGGGGAATGGAATTCAATTCCTTCTTTAACGTAACATTCTAGAAAAATTATAATTTTATTGATTAATAATTGGAATAACCTTAATATTTATTTTATGAAATTAGTAACTTATCTCAATATATACTGTTTAAATAATAATTCGGAGAATACCGAGAATTTGGAAAGTATATTGAACATTTTATAAGATTCCATCTTTGAGTAGTTAAGACTAACAATAAGCGACATATTTATTTACTGTTACTATTTTCATTTCATTAAATTATTATAATACTAATTTATATCATATTGTAAAATGTTCGGAACTGATTTTTCGAAGGCAACGCCTTATGTTGCCCATTATCAACATAATTATTCTTGCAGATACTATATAAAGTATTTACAATTGATTAAAACGATGCTGTTTAATGGAGAAAACTATTACCAACTTTTATATGAAGCTATCAGCTCAAATGAAATATTACAAATCTTCAAAATATCATTGGTGTAATAAATATAAACAAAATGAACTACAAGAGATGTTCCAGCTTCAACTATGATAAATATGAAAAAGCAAATGAAAGAATATGAAAGCTTTTCACGAAGTCGGGAGAAATTAAAAATTAAAAAAAGAACATTTAAACAAAGAGACAAAACAAAACAATAATAAAGTAATAAATCAATTTTTCTTTTATGTTCAATAAATTTGAAAGCTTTTGGGTCCCAGTTAAAAGGAATATTTCGAAATTTCCCTGCAATTAAAAATAACTGACTCATATAAGAGAAAGTTAATTCAGAAAACATTTTTCACAATTATCTTTTAAGGGCTTAAATGTTTATTTCAGCTCATATGAAATTATAATTAAATATCAAATGTGATCAAATAAGTAATAGTTTTATCATTCAATTGTTTTAAACATTGTATAAACACTATAATACTATTTATCCTAAATTACATTTCATGCTAAAGGCAATTGAATTTTCTATCTAAATAGATTTTAGTAAATAATCTATAGATTTGATTTAATATAAGTTCGTTTAATTTGACTTATACCCAAATAAATTTATAACTAGTATTTAAAATTTATGAGGACAAGTAGAGGATAAAGGTTTAAAATATTTATTAAGTACTAGAATTGATAAATCAATAATTGATTTAATTTCTGTATACTTATGTTAGTTAGTTTTAAAAACCAATTAAAATTACGTTATACATTTGTATAATTAGTTCTGTTTTTATTAAATAAGAATTTTCTTAAAAATTCATTTCAGTTTCAACCAGCATCATTTAATTTTCAA